>JAUOZQ010000348.1:0-45363 GCA_030710315.1 Anomotaenia brevis
TCTGGAGCTGAACGTGACCTCCTCATTGGAATCATGCAATTAACCAGGAGAGCCTGAAACCACGGAAAACACTGCAGACTCAAAACGCAGTGGAAACCCATGGGAAAATGTGTACTAAACTCCAAGAAATTAGGAGGTTCTGCTGATTATGAGCTTTGAAAATAATTTTTCAACAGGTTACTAGTTGAAATTACTTGTTTTGTCGAATAGTGTTTGTTTCAATTTGCTGGAGTTGCTTGGCTTGCTTCTTGAAGATATAGTAGCTTCTTGAAAACGGGAAATGAGTCAAACGAGTGTTTTTGAATTGGCTATGAAGTTGGAAGTGATATACGTACAAATCACCTTTTGATAGGATTTAAAAATTCTATTTTAAATAGAGAAGCATCACAAATCCTAATCTTGAATCCACCCAATTATAGTTATCTTTCTCAATTCAAACACCAAATCATGGGGAAATTGATTCAATTACGAGCATTCATAGCCGTTTTGGCTTAGAAAGCGAAAAAAACGGTTAAGACTTGTTGTTTGCATTAAAGCCGCTATCAGCTCTCAGCTCAATGATGAAATCATAGGTACTTGGCAGGTGTCAATCATTCCACTGTTGGAATGACTGACCGATTCGACGACGAAATCGAAGCCAGTTGTCCAAGGCCTATCGAATTAGGCAGTATAATCTATAATCACAATCAAATTGATGTCCCTCAGATGGGGTCAAAGCGACGACTTGAAGAAGGAACTCGTAGAGCATCAAATATCATGGAGGCCATTGCAGGACGGAAAATGCATCGAGAACTCCCTCAAACAAGAAGATCCCTGATACCCTTCTAGATGTTGTACCTCTCCTCATAAGGGTGAATCCGAATTCACCTGAAGTTTTTTGACATTACATTATAATCAGTTACTTATATTCATGTGTTCTATTCAACTTCGCAGATGAAATGCAATACAAGGAAACGGAAGAAGCTGCCTCATTCTTAGATTAGCTCGGCAATATGAGTCCCAGCATTCATGCTGAAATTAATATAAAGGAGACATGTAAAAGGCGGGAATCATCCGTGATTAACTTTATCCGTGAAAGATGCTTCAACTTATTTAACTTAATTAAATGTGTTTGTTTGACGAGCTGGTTGATATTTCAGCATTGTTGTAAAACGCGTTTAATATGCATGTAGTGGATAACAAAATTCATTTGCTCTATAACCATAATCTTCCATTTATCTCATTTCAAGATATTTTCAGATGAGTAATAAACATTTCATTTTAAGAGATTTTAACAACGGTCTGCAAGACATCAAGGATGTCTCTCCAAAAAAAGATGTTGTTGATTATTGCATCTCAGTCACCTCTCTTCATTTATGAACATTTATGCCTGCTAAAGATGAAAACAAATTTAGAAACTTGAATACGTTTTTATCAGCAGAGGCAAACAAGTGATTCAAGAAATGATACCTTGACAATCCCACATGAGTTTAGGTTACTCCTCAGGTTTCATTGAATACTTCAAGTTTCCATTAGCTAGATGGCATCTGCATTAGGCAGTAAATTCTAGACATGCATTCCTTTAGCTCAAGCCTATATATACCCCTCATGCTAAGCAGGTTTCAAGAAGTGTAATCAAGGAGTGAATTAGAATGTCTGTAGTGATCATAGTTTTATTTGCCACTGTGTTCCTTGGAATCAGTAAGTGAACAATACCCACCTTGTAATTGCTCTTTAAATGACTAAATTTGATAAACTCCTTTCAAGGGGCAGAAGATGGAGAAGCCAGTGTCATAAAACGAGTTGAAGAAGTTGCAGTTAACACTTTCAGCCAAGTGAAGAAGGTTGATGAGAATGGTTTCGTCGAAGTCTGGACTCATCCAACACCGGAAACAACTATTTCCTCGTCATGTGAGGCTACTGATCTAAATGCAGTCTACGTTTGCGACATCACCATGCACGATTTGCTTATAGATTTTGTTAATGTAGAGGTAAAATACTCTTAAGCCATTTTATCCACTAACTTCTTTTAGAAAAATCTTAACGAGTCTACGCATGCTGAAAATTATTCCACGAGAGCCTGGTTTTTTAGGGCGGATATGGAAGAGGAACCAGTCACTAGAGACGAGGCTCTAAAAGGCAGAGACGTGACTCCATAGGATGCTTCGGAGCTTCCGAATGAACATCGTTAAAGCTGTCTGCGCAACTTTTTCCCATGTTTATGGTGATTGTTTTAAAGAAATAAAGTAGATTGTTCGTTTAACAGATATTGCTATTGATGAAACTCTAAGAAGAGCTTGATTGCTTCATTTGGGTTTACACAGTCGGACCAGGTGCGTGAACAATTACAGTTAGAAGGGACTTCATACGTGAAATTTGAGTGATAAATCGTTAGATGGACTGACGACCTTGTGTTTGCTTTAAGCTGTCGTGAGATATAAGCGTGAATATCTCAGTAAGAATGGTTTTACTTTTAAGATTCAACAACCGCGAAATAGGTAAAGTACCAATGATGCTTTAAATGGTCAGGCTAGTCAGGTCTGACTAGTGATAATGCAAATGGAATTAGGAGGTGAATTAACATCTGATCGTGATGAAATTTACTTGCAGTTTAGATGTGCGAAAATCCTCTGGCTGTTCACTGCGAATGATATATTTTGTATTAAAGGATAGATACAAACAAAAAATGTCATAATAACTTTTGAAAATGAAAATAACTTATAAAGATCAGTGGCGCAGCCTTTTTCCTGCGAGGTTTCATTAACTGTCAAATATTTGACTCCATCTTACACGATAAACGTGACCTTTTTCCAAGAAACCTTGAAATCGAAGCTTAGACATTCCTGACTAAGCTGGAATTTCTTCAAATCGCCTTTTCTTCTTGTAGATCTAAATTAGCACTGGTATTAGCAGTAAATTTAATGTTAAATTGTTTCCATTAAATCAAGAATAAACGATATGCATCAGTTCTGAGCTGTCAGTGAGCTCTAGAGGTTTGTCTAATTTGCACAACGTAATAATATCCTCAACGACGCTGCATTGGCTGGCAGACCTTGCTCCCTTGGTGTCTATAATATGTCGAAAACCCTATGGGGCTATTTTGACATCAGAGAGCGGTTTCGAGAATAGGGAAATGGTCTCTTATTAGACATAATTTTTGATAACTAACAGAGATCCTGTTGCAATTGAATTCATAGAAAGGATCGCTAGTAACGGTTTGCAGTGGTCGTATTCCAGTGCCTCGAAGAGTCCTTTCGAGAGGTGCACATTTAGTCGTATCACACAAATAGGATTTTCAATTCCACACTTGGCGTTGACCAAAGTGAATACGACTCAGGATACAGCAATCCTCTACAGCATGACAGGCTGGCTGCAACGTGGATGGTTTGTTTGATGCTTGACATTAGCTGACCATCAGGCTTTGACTGAAGAGAAGTATCAGCTTGACCACAATTGAGCAGTGCTTTCTTAAGGACGACTAACGGATACGCCTGGGCAGCACTTGATGCTGTCCCAGAGTGTGGTTTCGGCAAACCGACGAGGATTTTCTAGTTCAAAACTGTGATCTTCTTCGGTCCAGTGCAAACCGAGTGGGATCTGTCTCTGCATGTTAAGAATTCGCAGGATAGAGTAGGACTTTTCAGTAAAAATCCGTCAAAGTGTAGATTGATTATCAGAGGCACTGAAAACACTGGTGCTTATGGCATCAGGCTCTGCACTTCAGAGGCTTTCTGTGGAAAAACTGACGTAATCTTGCTATCAGAGCCGGCTCCGTAGCTACGTCTATCAACTTTACCTGGAGTTTCTAATCCATTCCGTAAGATATCATCCGTATTCGAAGGCTTCCCTTACCGAGTACCTAAGTACGCTTTTTGTCAATGCTTTTGTTACAGTGGCTCTCCGTGTGGACTTTATCTTTCATGTTAAACTTCTCTTCATATGTCTCGCGACAAATATGCTGTGTGGTTTCGAAGTTCAAAAAAACGGTGAATTCGTTCTAAAAATAAGATTGAAACTTGAGGTGTAAGTGTGGAACACATCGAAGTTTATAAATGAATAAAAACACTCCTTGGCTTGATAAAAACGGATTAAGCATTTTCGGAGTCTGTTTTCATTACTAATCAAATTGAATTTCATTTCCTTTCAGTGGTGTCAGTGTACTTTCCTGTTTCTCTAAGACGTTTCAGCATACACACACATATAACTGACGTCTTTCAGTAATCTCCTCAGCATCAAAATCGAGCGTTTACCATCAACGATGTCGCATGCACTTTTCTAGTGGGCCATTCATTGTCCCGTAGGGGAGGTCGCAAGACGTCTGGATCAATAAACAGAATTTGAGACAGATCCTAGCTTGCTAGGGGAGAGAAGAAGGGGTTCCTCTAGCCCGTGTGCAATTCTAGTGTCTTGAGTTGCCTTCACGGCACTCACAAGAATGTGTTGGGTCACAATGTCGTAAGTTCATGGGCTGAGAGTCCTTAGCATTCGTCCACCAACACCACGCTATTTTTCTGGCTCACGTCAGTTCAAAGGAATGTTCAGTCGAGAACGTTAACTGCATCTGAAATTCTAACAGTCACCATCATCGAGAAATGTATCCTTCATAGAAGAAGTCTATTAGCGTTCATTCATTTTCTCTTCTACTTCACCTCACTAAAACTATCCAAAGCATTTGAGGAATGCCGGTTTCCCAAACGAGAGGTGAACTTCAATGTGAACCTGCTTTCTTGCTAGGCTACTCTGTCAGTGGAGTGTTGCAAACCAATTCTCCATACCTCAGAATTAAAAATTTTCATCATGATGAAATCGATATTTTGTGTTTGACTTCAATTCTCGTCTAGCTTTTTCTCAGACTGGTAAGGGCCTTACTTTATCTAAAATCACTACCTATCAATTTAGAGTAAGAGAAAAATTATTTTGAAAAATGGAACTAGTGCTTGTAATGCTGGGTGCAATGCACCTATGGAAATGGGAAGTGGAGTGACATATTTAAAGCCCTTCAACTTATTTAAGGATCCTGGATTACGGTCTGCCTGACCTGACCATTTCACCTGTAACATTTCTATGCCCCAAATCACGTTCTTTGTAGTAAGCAATTAAGAAATACTAAGCGGTAGGTTTGATTTAAAGTTGACCAAGTATTTCCATTGAGACGCAATACACCAGTGAATATAATCTCTGGGAAAAAATGTTTCTTTCTATAATTTACTAAAATTTCATTCAGTAACAATGGCATTGACCGTGAACAATGCTGGAAAGCACTTCAATCAACCATTGACGACTTCCTAAAGTGGCTGGTTGAGGCTTTGAATACAAAAGAAAGTTGTCTTCAAAGAGGTGCAGCTGACCTTGAAATCACCGTCTGAGACAAGTATCCTTATAATGGAGGCATCAGTGTGCTCTTCTCACAGTACACCAGGCACTAGCTTAGCCATCACTCCAGCGTCATCGATAGATTGGGCCCCTTGCTAAAAATCACTTCACCTGATTGGCATGCGAGGGCACCACACCACTCACCTTGTGTGCTGAGGCATTTCTACTTATAATAGAGTGTTTTAATTTTCGTACTAAATTTAGATGAGTCAGATGATTCGGCAATCTAATGACTAAAGGACAAACTCACTATTTTTGGAAAATACAGACACATTTTAGTGATTTGAAGTAATTAGCATTTCTTGAAAGGACTCTTACTTAGAACAGGAAATGATCAGAATGAAGCAATGAGCCCACATTTGCTGCACTTACTCAAAAATACTAAATGGCATTCATGAAAAGGAATCAACCATGTTGTTGGAACCTGGCTCATGCAATAAAATATAAGACCTACAAAAACTACTTATCCCTGGTCTAGGATAAGTTTGTCATAAATTCATGGCATTTCAACTTTCAAGAACATCTCCCAAATGGTCATCCTTGTATCTAAGTAATGAACTGAAATGTTTCTCAATTAATTGGCACAAGAATGAGCGAATCGGGTGATACTTTAGATGAAGCAACTTGGAAAATTGAAATAGTCCAGCTACGATCACTACGGATCTTCATGGAAAGACCAATGAGCTTATCTTTTGCACAGGAATTATACTTCAACATGCAACGACGAAAACTGCTATGGATTTCCTTTGAATTACACTAAGCCCTCATTTGGGAAAATTAACTCTGTTATCACAGCCCTCACTCACCTAAAAGAAGATATATTTTGCTTATTGCTAAACCACTTGAAATTCTTAGAATACAACAAATAATACGGTAAGATTTAAGGACCATATTTTTTGTGGAAAACAAATTCGGAAAATACAAGTGTGGTTAAATCTACGTGTGGCAAATTTGAGAGGTGGCATTGGACTGGTGCAGTGTGTGAAATCTTAGTGGTGCTCGAGCAGTGGTGATTGGCGCAGTCATATATTTCATCAGTTGCGTAGGCAGCACCTCTCTACAATTTATACGTGAGCAATCTCGAGGGCTTCGAGAAAAAGCTGAGCTCTGAAAGAGGTTGGTTCTGGTTCTTCTTCTACCCCTGTTAGCTTGCTTCAAGTGCTGGTCATTTGCATTTCCACACAAGCTTTAAATAAGTATTTACGATTGTTGATATTGCAATTTAGCCTCTCGATTGTCATTGTCGGATTTTTAGGTAGATTTTCCCATAATAAAATGCTATTTTTCTTGAGCCAGTCACATCTAACAGTAAACAGTTGAGACAGGCTTCAAAAAACTCAATTGGGTCGTTTGGGTAGCCTGAAACTATCAAATTTAAAATGAAAAAAAGCAACTATTTCTTGCCTTGAAACAGGACCGAAGTCGGCATTATCCACGAGGTCAGGAAAGGCGTCAGTGCGCTGCCCCTGAATTAGCATCGTCGGCGCTGCATTCACCCACGCGGCGGCGACGGCGGAGACCCTGGAGATGGCCGACAATCCACCAGACCGCGCCTCTGACAGAAGGCTCCTGAAACGTCCAGGAGGGGAGAGTCTGTAATGGCGCCAGCGAAGTGCGCCATCATCTTGGGGACGCAGGCTCGCATCAGGTCTCCATCCGCACTCAAATTACCAATCTTCCACACTTAACACTGGACACTCTCGGTTTACGACAAAGGCACTAATTTGTCTTTAACCTAAAGTGTCATGACCCAAAGTCATTACCACTTTGGATTATTGCACAATTAGTGCTATACCCCTTCTATTAACTTGATTTCCAATGTAATAAAAAGTATTAAAACCACAGATGTCCATGTGATTCTTCTATAATGAAAAGACATTTTAACAGATTGGGTCACTAGGATACTGCAATCAAAGAAGGATGTGAGTTGTGTAATGGAATATTTAGCTCTCTCACATGCACTGCCACAATTGATTTCTTCGAGAGTGCAAACAGATCATTTTTGGGTGCCACCACCTTTATTAACGTTAAAACATGATTGACATTTAGGAATGAAAGGTGAAAACCAATTTCCTTCCTCACAGTAAATGCATCAGGTGACATATTCGTATGATTGTTCTGAATTAGCACTTCAGAAGAAATTTTCTATAGAGAATATTTTCACAGACTTGGGATTTTTCTATAACAAAATTTTCTCAGATTTTGGACATTAGGTAATAGCGATCAGGGAAAACCCCATTTTTTGCTTTTGCTAACTGGAACTTTCATGAATTCAGTATCTTTGATCTCACCAGTTGGCCTGAATCATCTGGTGACCCGCTGTCAAAACACTAACAAGCAGAAAATCAGGAATGTTTTTAAAAGTAGACGGCAATCGGATTAAGGGCGCAACTGAATTACTTAGCCCTCTCATATGAACTGCCTCAGTTGGTTGCTTTGAGGGAGCACACAAACAAAAGTATTTCGAAACAAACATGTGACTCAGGTGGCACCAGCTTCGAACATCAGAAAACATATGAAAGGGAAGACTCAATCCTCCTTCTCAAAGCAAATGATTCAGACTATGGACTATTTTGAAGATTGTTCTTATTAAGCTCTTTAAAAGGCTCACTGCATGAGCTAGTAGTGATAAAGCAATTTATTTTTAGCATGTTGATGCAAACTTGGTTGTTAAATTATCCGATAGACTCCTTCTCTGTTTGCTCTGGCTATTTGGCTGGTTCGATGCCTCCAAGTTAACGGCTGTTCAGAAGTTAACATGGACCTGATTGGCGAAATCGAGACACCCTTAATTTTATTCATCGGAATTGTTCCTAATTGATGGTTATCTGTCAAGAAAAATTGGAACCTTTGTCTTTATTTCATTCATTCATTGCTATATTGTGTAGCTCTAACAATGTGCTAACGTAGGCGAAACCTACTTCATTTTGCCACCTAAATGGCTGGTCATCAATTAAGAGGTCGGTGCTTGGAGTTTTGAAACTTCCTTTCATGTTCTTGATCTGAACTTCTAATTTATTTCATCTGGAGTGCTTGTACAACCACATTGCAATAGGCTAGAATACATGTGTGAATTCTTGCTATTCGGAATGCAAACCGTGCATTTAGAGGGCTTCTGAAAAAAACGAAATGAAAATTAAGGAAGAAAGCATTTGTGAGAGGGGTTCCTTGAATGCCTGAGGATTTACTTAAAAACAATGGATAAGGAGGGAGTCATTGCCAAGAATCAGAGCTTGAAAATGCCGAACTCTTAACAACCTATGATTGCTAGTAGTGTAGGCCACCGAATGCCACCTAAATGCTTGACTGCATTACTCAAGCACACCTTACTGTAGTAGCCTCCACTTCGCCTAATACCTTAGGTGGACTTCTTATCGAAAATAGGGCATTGATGCTTAGTACTTTCACGAGGCCCCACTAAATGCTAAAGTTGCGTTAGTACCAAGATTGATGCCAAGGCAATAAGTGAAATTGCAGAGGAGTGTACAGATTTTAGAGACGTTTTCCTATCAATGGTGTCATGTGCTACTTAGTAAAATGAGTAGGAACTGACAATTAATTAATTTATTATTTACAATACCCAATATCTTTATTCATGAACATTGAAAATGCTTTTCGAAATAACTTATTCTGATGCGCACCAATGAGCCAACACTATGATATCATAACTAGAGAGCAAGTTTGAAGTATAGTGAGGCTCATTAACACTATCTCTCAGCCAAATGATACATCCCAAATCTCCTAAATTTTCGTAGGTCCTAGTGGCCTATGAAATGGCAAATAAATAACGATGCGAGGAAGATTCAGCCTTACTAAGTCATGCAGCCACCTTGGTCTCAGGTAGTTGGGACCAGTTTTTCATACGGCAGGTTTAGTCGCGTAAGAACGACTTCAGCGCGAAATTGTCGATATAGCTTCAGAACCAACGATTGCTTAAGTCCTTGTATAGACTATTTTATGCTCAAGCTTGAAACGAAAGTGACGTTAGCAATGGATGTAACAACGGAAAAGAGAGGGCAAATTTAAATGTAGTGGTAGCTATATTTTTGAAGTGATCGTATTGTCTTCTGATGTGAAAAGAGCCGTCGTGGGATTTACAGGGATGCAAATCCTGCTATCTTTATCTGTTACTTTATACCTCATGCAAATTAAATGACAATTAAATGAGTTTTTTTTATTTCAGATGTTCAAAATTAAGGAGATTAATGTTGGTGTGGGGCGGTAAACCGTTTTAAATAAACAAATATACCAATTGATTAGATTTAAAATTCGAATTCTAGCTGTTTTATTCACGTTTGCCTTCCTAAATGAGTGAAGTCGCCTTTGCTAACTTGGGGTTGCTTTAGTTAATATCAATAGTAACATCTTGGAATTCTATGATATTTCATGTTCCCTTGAGGTTCAGGACATTGGATATTTCATGAGTAATCGAGAACACACCATCCGGTTACGTGAAAGTCTTTTGTACCTCCGCGAGAGAATCAACTGTTAAATAGCCAATTTTTTAGTGTGCTGATCTCGGACTTTATATATTCACGATTATTACGCTATACTAATTGCATCAAGGCCACAATAAACCCATTTCAAATAGGCCTCTGAATAAAAAATCTTAAACTTTAGCATAGCTATGGAAAAAACGGAGCAACAAAAGCTATTCTACAAGTTTTTCGAGTATTAATTACTTTTATTTGCAAAAATTGTCCTTTACATGGTTCACTTAGACGGTCTCTGGAATCGAATAGAAGACAGACGTCACACGATTCCAAACTAGATTTGATGAATTTGCGGATTGACGGGCCGAATAGTTAGTTAGAAGAATTAATGCAAATTAGGATTTAACAGTAATTGCTCCAGTCTAAAGGAAAGAAAAACTAGAGCCGCAGACGTGCCAAATCTACTAATTTAAACATCCAGGGGTATCTAACGGAACCTCGAAGTGAAATGTAAATTTGCTTATCACCCTGCTATCTGAAACTATCAAATTATTATTTGTAAATTGAAACATCTTGAAAACAAACATATACCCATTCAGATTACCTCGTTTTTCAAGTCAACATCATTTTCTTCTTATTCACATATGATTAAAACTATTCACAATGATTGGGAATATAAAGCGTTCTCATAGCATTTAAACCGAGTGTAAACTAGCCAACATCAACACTTCGGACCGGAGGTTCAGGTGCATTTTTGGGGCAATAAACCAATATGTATTGGATATTTTCGAGTCGGTGAAGCTAATGCATTTTACCCATGAAGCCAAGTAGAACACATGAATATAAGCAATTGCTTACCATGTAATATTAGTACATTTCTTGTCCAACGGAGGTCTCAATGCACAACTGAATAAACATGTCTTCTTTAATCTTTTGACCTTAGTTAAAGCACAGTGTTACAACCAAATCAGTCCCAGTTTAATGTTAAAGTGATTCACGTCAGGAATAGACTTTAAGGGGCTAAACTGCTGTTACTACGGTTACTAGACTTCTGTGTGGTTTCCAAATCCATCGGGACTCACGGGGCCAGTTCCACAATTCCCACGAAACTAAGTAACATCATATGGAACTTTGGGGCCCATGCTTTAAATTAAAGGGGCATGTTTCTAATACTCCATTCCTTAGTTTTAGAGGCCTTCTAACAGCTCGAAAGTTCCAATTAAGTTTTATTCAAATTCACAAACAAGCCTTTTTACTTTCTTTGATTTCACTAATGATTTCACAGTGTTTACTTTATGATTTATATAGCAAGTAACAACTAACCAACTTCAGGCGCATTTTTACCTTTTCAGCTCACCTCGTTCCACTTGTCATCAATTGTCGAACAATTGTCATCACCATTTTAATATCCATTTCACATTCATCTTCAGCGTGTCAATCATAAATAACAAGCAATTAATTTAACCATAAAGCTTTAAATAACTACCCTAGTAACATTTTCCTTCTAAGCTAATAATCAACAAAAATGTGTGAATGAATTTTAATAAACAGGGCACATGTAGTCCCCGGAGCACCGCAGAAACTCTTCTTATAGCCGATGCAATGTCGCCACAAAAAAGGATCCTTGAGACACATGCTTAAATTTGGAAAATATTCTAATGTTCCACTGTTATGCCTATACTCCGGCTGTTTGGAGCTTAGTAAAGCCGTGAAGGGCTTAACTTGGCTTTTTTCAAGCTCACAAGCATTCCCCATATCTTCTAACCATTTGTTACTTGTTTCCTGACTACATTATATTTTGCATAAGGTCGATTCGTAGAAGCGTCATTAAAGATGCCGGAAATAGACAGTGAAATCAGACTTGATGTTTTAGTATTTTCGCCCAATTTTCACTATCATTTTCTTAAGTTACATATTAATTGGGTTCGAGTACATCGAAATTTACTGCTTCGTTTAAGGTTTCCTGCGATCACGTTTTCGTTGCATGACAAAGCAACACCTTTAAAAATGGCATTTCGCGCGAAAGAATTAATATCATTTCTCAAAAATTGTTGGCAATTACTTTTACACTGCCCTGACATCCGTTGTTGAAATTGTTAAAAATCAGTGCTCCTTGTATTGTTGCATTATTTTTATTTCATTTCATAAAGCTGCCTCTCTTAGCTGTAATTGTACACTGGATTATTAACAAAAGAGGGAACCGAAAAAAACATCACATTATTTTTAGTAAAATTTCTCATTTCGGCCAAAATAACATGAAAAAACAGTCTTGTGCATTATCCACTTTGATGTAGTTGACATTTTTTTAGAAATGTAGGTTTTAGCAATTACTCCATACAAATATATTTTCAATTTCTTCTTCTTTATTTAGTTCTTCAAAGTCAACTTTTAAATAATACCGAATATTTTTTTGAAATGAACCTATATAAATAAAAAGATATGGGCAATAAATGAAATAAACATTAAAAAGTGAATTGAAATACATTTCGTATTTTTTTTAGCATTGTTTAACATTGGAAAGTTATACGATTTCCTTCAAATCAAAATTGCACCCATTTGAGCTTAATTAGTTAAGGCGTTTTTGTAATAATTTCTTCGAATCAAAACTTTGTATCTAATGCCTTGCCTCCGACGAAAAGTGTTCATTTCTGTCGAATAATTCATGTTGGATACTGATTACTTAGGCATTATCTTGTACGTATTTTATCAAAAAATCCTTAGGCCAATCAAATATAAAGAATCAGTAACATAATTAGGAGAAGCTTTTCAATACTCCTTTTAAAGGCGAATGTCAAACCAATGAGGAAAACTTTATAAACACAATGGTTTTGCCTTACAAACCATTAAGCCATTCCATTTATGGTTGTGGTTTTTCGCTTTTGTTTGGCGCAAGTCAAATATTTTAAGAGTATTTGTATAGATGAATTTAACTTCAGTCTGAATTCTTTTGTTATAATGCTGTTTCTGCAATTAAGATATGGAAAATTGCAAGGAGCAATGCTTTTATTAAAAACCACACACTTTCGAATGCTATAAAATGGATTGTTTATTAGAAAAAAGTAAAGTTTGCAAATGCACAATTTTCTAGGGCAAAGAAAGTTTTAAGAAAACAGTAGGACAGCCTTTTTGAACGACAATGGATATTCAATGGATATTCTTTAAAAGACCAGACCTTAATTAGTATGTGGTCAACATAGCAAACTAGCCTTTACAGTCAACGATTTCCTCTGATACAACGTGGTGCTTCCAGTCAATTCACATCGTTATTAATTCACTTTGAATATTCACATAAGCAGTATTTTGGATCGGTTCTTGCGATTTTCAAGTGTCATATCAGCAATTGCGAACATTTGATCGCTCCTAAAGACTTCAATATTGGCAAATCGGGTAAGGGCACCTGCCGCAAGCGCTGTTAGAAATGTCTCTACAATTAATTTCGTCATCAATTCCAATTTGAATATTCTAGAATTTATAGAACAAAACAATTTCAGAAATTGAAATTTGCACCAAATCGAAAGTCAGCCCCTTGTCCGCAAAGTGGAAATATTGTCAGTGGAAGCATCTCTTTCGTTATGATGTGTTCTAAAGTTATAGATTTGACGACTAGTATGAAATGCATTCTTCTTAAAGAAAATAAAATCACACAATTTACAGCGATCCTTTAATGCCAAAGCAATAAAAACGCAAGAAAGCATTATGATGTTACTAAAACTCAATGAGGAGAAAACAGTATGCTGTAAGTGCGCCGGGTTGTTTTAATGTAGAAAGCCACTTAATATTGCACATCGCTGACGTTGATCACATTATTGGTAGTTCTTGAATAGTGTAAACATATCCAAATTTATGCAAAGGCGTTTACAGCTTATTCGACTATATAAGCACATATTTAAACCTGAAACAGGGTGGTATGAACTCAAATACTTTGATTTGATTTATATTAAATTCATTATTCATGATTTCAATTGGCGCATCGGCGTGGTCCAATCTGCATGGAACCCACATCACCTATAAGTTTAGACAAGCATGTGTTTACTTCGTATGACCAGTTTGTCACATAACATTTCTAGAAGTTCTTTAAATGAATCAAATCACTATTTGAGATAAACCCATTAAATAAATGCAGTTTTTTCAGTTTTGCAAGACCTTATTTTAAGCAGTTGAGAAAAATGCGAGGATATTTCAAACGAGAATAAAAATGACCATTAAGATGGCAAATCAGAAATGAGGTAGCACAGTCCTAGAGTGATTTTAAAGTTTTGATAAAGTGCTAAATAAATTTGCCTTAGGCTCGCATTAAATATGAAATATGTGCTTTTTGGACGTGTCGTTGAAGCACAAATCGCGAGAACCCCAATCGTGTTGACCGCCTTCAAGTTATAAACAGAAGTCGCAGATTTTCACCAGAAACAATTAGTGGGTTGTAAGCGTCATCCCGAATGAGTAACGAGCAACAAAAAACAGTACCAGTGACAGTAAGTAGCAAGTAGAAGAGCAAGTAGCTTTCTCCAGGCAAATCCGCAACGCGCTTGGAGGCTAGTAATTTTACCATTCTGAACAATAGTATTTGCTCAATTTTGCGAGCTTTTAAGAAGACGTGCTCTTGATCATATTGTTATCAGAGCTAAGTCATCGATGAAATCTACCGTTGATTCATAAAATACTTCCTAAGAGTTTATTTAATACTTACTGTTGAATAGTCAAATTAATACATTCTAAATTGTCTTCACAGTAATATTTCCATTTTTTATAGAAATTGTTGACGCCTACAATCGTTTCCCGGTTGTTTCCGTTATGTCCATGAAAAAATTATTCAAACGCTTTTTTTAATCTTTATGCATTTTTAAATACAAATATAAAAATAACGACAAAATGGACAATTTTTGGATTTTCAAAAGTTAGTTTAAATTATCGCAATGAAAGAAACAGTGTTAATGATTTGAATACTCAAGCTCTGGCTCGCATTGGCAGCCTTCTGTGTGTTCTCGTCATTCCTTGTCTATGAGCCTCATATTTCACGTTAATACAAACTTTTCTGTGTTTGTTTGAGCAAAAGGGTAAGTATTTGAGGCTTAATACATCCGATAGTGATGGGAAGATCATTCGCATACTCTAAGTGGTCTCTATATTCATGTTTTTTTGAAACAGGTTGATTAAGCTGCATACATTCTGCACACATACATACACTAAGGCAATAGAAGATCAAGTAGGTTGTATCAAACGCACGTCTTATCTTCAAAGCTCCTTCCATCTCAAAACGCACAAGAATTCTTCCACCTTAGAAGGAACGGACGTTGTGATCGAGTCTTCACATCTCAATAACGTGGTGATGTAACTTGCAGGCACAAATCTTAACGAATGGATAAAAAGCAGGCATCTCCATGTTTTGGGAGTAGTGCTCATTGTATAAATTTCAGTTTTGGAATGTCCTAGAGGCTTTTTCGCTACACCATTAAAGGGAATCATGAGTACTCTACACACTCCAGAAGGAAATAAAGATTAATGTCATATTTTTCGTCCGTTAAAGATGAGGGTAGCTTTCTACCACAGTGGTGGCCAACATTTTTCTGAAGTAAACAAATCTATTTTAAATAAATCTAGTTTAGATAAAGCTGAAAGCGATCTATCAATGGTAATGGATTACTGAGTATGACACAATATTTAACACAACAAAATTAGGAATTGCTAGGCCAAACTTACTTCTGGCGCGAACATGCTCAGTTACTCATATCATTTCAAGCTGTCTGTACATATACATTTAAAAATCTTAAGTAATATATTAGAAATTTCAAGATGCCGTATATTTGGGCATCCATTTCAGTAATTAGATGACTCACCTCAAAAGTAATCCAAAAATTCCTATGAGCAGCGACGCAAACAACATCATTCATAGTTGTGGAACACCATGGATAAGTTTTGGCTTTAAAGTTGAGATTACTAAAATTAAAATGACGAAACAAAGAACAAAATCAGTTGTACAGAACTCTTGTTAAGATGAACAATTATTTATATATATATAATTCTTAATGAAAATGGAAAATGAAGAAGTCCAATGTACATTCAATTAGTCAATTGAGCTCAATTGCAGCCGTTAGATTTCTGCAGGGAGTCAAGGAGTCATGGAATGTTAGGGATTGTGTAAAACACGATCGATCGTCGTAGGAGGGTCGTTTTGCAAAAAGTGATACGACATCCACTGTAACTCTGCCAACTTTCCCTTACTGTATTAATGAAGTGAGGGGATTCAGGCATATTCCGAACATCTCTGAATCAGAGGATTTGCAGCAAAAGACTCTATGAAACATTCCCTGCTTGCCAACCGTCAGCTAGGAAATTCTCTTCCACAGTGTGCGTCTGATCAATCGATGGAGATAGGAATCAGTCCAGCGTTAGTGTATCCAATGAACTTGAAGATATAAAATGCGAACTTACCACATCTTAAAGGATTCCTGATGACCAATTGAACTTGGTGAAACTAGTTGATTTCTAAAGATGATTGACCGGTAAAGGTGTCTGTCTATAGCGTTATATAAAGAACAAGATAAATTGGATACTGCCAATTTTGAGAGACAGTGAATAAGGATTGCTTTAAGATCATAGATTTCTTCCTATTTTAGCCAAGATTAGAGCGGAAAAACACTGAGATCACACTTTTATGAGAAAGATGGCAGAGCACTTTTAATTTGTGTTCAAAAATCAAGATTTTAACTTCCAGAATATGGTTGGTCAACATTATTTTTTCAGTTTCTCAGGCAGCCAAATCGATAAAATGATAAAGTTCTTGTGCAAATTCCTTGCTAAATAATGTTCATGGATATGAATATGATCATGGATACCCTTTCCATTTGTTAAAATGTTTATTTGCTATCTCCAGCCTTTCCCGATTCAACATTCTTTAGAAATGAATCTATTTAACTATTTCATTGAGTGATCTATTTATGAGGATGAATGCAATTTCAGTATATTGTGAAGCAGCCGCAAAATCACTAAATATTTAATGGGTAAAAAGCTCTTTTCCTACTTAAAGTAGCATAATTTCGTTCCCAATACGAATAAATGTATCTATTTATCCTAAATCAGGTTGAAATTCTCAATTTTGATATCAATATATAGATGATGAAAATCAGCAATGGAATCGACTGATCTGGTGCGATGGAACATATTTGGGGTTGATAACAGCAACAAACGCACTTGCATTTTCATTTCCATTATTTGACTTATAAAAATCAATTCAAATATTAAGGCCTTCTTTAACCCTTGAAATATGGGAATCCTGTTGAAAGCAGACTTACCCAAATGCTTCTTGATAGCAACTGAGTTTCTCATGCTCAACAAAGTTTTTGCAAGCTGAAATGAGATTGAGACACATTTTTCATAATACGGCAAGACATTTAACATTTGGAAAATAATTTTCTCTATGGATTACTGCTAGCCATGAAGTACCAGGCACATGCAAAATTCCTCGGTTGGCCTCTGGGACTGAACGTGACCTCCTCATTGGAATCATGCAATTAACCAGGTGAGCATTAGACCATGAAAAACGCTACAGACTCAAAACCCAGTGGAAACCCATGAAAAATGTGTACTACACTCAAATAATTAAAAGGTTCTGTTGATTACGAGCTGTAAAAATAAATTGTCACAAAGTTACTAGTTAAATTTATTTGTTTATCATATTCATGAAACCACCCAATTATCGTTATTTTTCTCAATTTAAGCAATAAATCCTGGGGAAATTGATTCATTTTTGTGCATTCATGGCCATTTTGGCTTAAAAAGCGAAATAAACGATTAAGACTTGTCGTCTACACTAAAGTCGACCCTCACCAACTCAATGAAGAAATCATAGGTACTTAGCAGGTGCCAAACATCTACCGTTGGGATGACTGACCGATTCGACGACGAAATCGAAGCTAGTTGTCCACGGCCTATCAAATTAGGCAGTATAATCCATAATCACAGTCAAATTCAAGTCCCTCAGATGGGGTCAGAGCGATGACTCGAAGAAGGAACCCGTAGAGCATCAAATATCATTGAGGCCATTGCAAGACGGAAACTGCATCGAGAACTCATTTACACAAGAAGAACCGTGATATCCCTAGAGAAGTGGGACCTCTCTTCATAAGGGTGAATTCGAATTCTCCTGAAGATTGTTGACATCACATTACAACCAGTTGCTTATATTCATGTGTTCTAATCAGCTTCACAGATGAAATGCACTACGAGGGAAACGAAAGAAGCTGCTTCATTTATAGATTAGATTACTGAAACCAATATGAAGGAGTCATGTAAAAGGTGGATATCATCTGCGATTATCGTTATCTGCTGTTTGGTATACCAGCATTGTTGTAAAACGGATTTACTATGTATGTTGCGGATAACAAAACGCATATGCTCTAAAAGCGCAATCTTCTATTTATTTCGTTAAAAAAATAATCAGATGAGCAAAAAACAACTCTGAAAATTTCATTTTAAGCGATTTCAATAATGGTCTGCTAATCATCAAGGATCTGTTTCCAAGACCAAAGATATTGTTAATAATTACGTTTCGGTCACATCCGCATTTATGCACATTTAAGCCTGCAAAAGGTAAAAATATATTTGCTAACTAAAGTACTTTTTATCGGAAGAAGCAAACAAGTAGTTCAAGAAAAGATACGAAGGTAACCCCACATGTGTTTAGGTTACTCCGCGGGTTTCATTGAATACTTCAGGTTTCCATTAGTTAGTTTGCATCTGCATTAGGCAGTAAATTCTAGACATGCATTACTTTAGCTCAAGCGTATATATACCTCTCATGCTAACCAGGTTTCAAGAAGCGAACTCAAGGAGTGAATTAGAATGTCTCTGCTGATCATAGTTTTATTTGCCTTCGTGTTCCATGGAATCAGTAAGTTAATTATATCCACCAGATTATTGCTCTTAAAATGACTAAATTTGATAAACTCCTTTCAAGGGGCAGAAGATGGAGAAGCTAGTCGCATAGAACTAGTTGAAGAGGGTGCAGTTAACACTTTCGCCAAAAGGACGAAAGTTGAGGAGTGTGGTTCCGTCGAAGTCTGGACTCATCCGACACCGGAAACAAATATTTCCTCGTCATGTGAGGCTACTGAAATAAGTGCAGTCTACCTTTGCAACATCATCATGCAAGATCTGCTTGTCGATTTTGTTAATGTAGAGGTAAATACTCTCAAGCCAATTTTTATCCATTAACCATTTCTATTAGAACAATCTCAAAGAGTCTGCGCGTGCTGGAAATTTTTCCATGAGAGGCTGGTTTCTTTTGACGGAAATGAAAAAGGCACCATTTATTGGAAGCTACGCTCTAAAAGTCAATGACTTGACTCCATTGGGTGCTTCGGAGCCTCCGACTGAACAGCATTAAAGCTGTCTGCGCAAATTTTTCCCATGTTTATGGTGATTGTTTTGAAGAAATAAAGTAGACTGTTCGTTTAACAGATACTGCTATTGATGTAATTCTAAGAACAGCTTTATTTGGGTTTACACGGTCGGACCAGGTCTGCGAACAATTTCAGTTAGAGGGGATTTCATTGGCGAAATTGGGGCAATAAATCGTTGGCTGGACTGACGGCCTTTGCCACAATAAGCGATATTTGGTTGTTGTTTTGTTGTGAGAGATAAGTGTAAATATTTCAGTATGCATGGCTATACTTCTCGCAACAACTTGATCCTGGCTAGATAAGCAGTATTATTTGATTTTAAGATTCAGCAACCGCGAAATAGGTTAAGTACCAATGTTGCTTTAAATTGTCAGGCTAGTCAGGTCTGACTAGTGATAATGCAAATGGAACTAGGAGGGGAATTAGCATCTGATCGTGATGAAATCCACTTGCAGTTTAGATGTACGAAAATCCTCAGGCCGTTCACTGCGAATGATAAAATTTGCAAAAGGTTTTCTTATTAATAAATGGATGTTTTTCTTCTACCTTTGCAAAGTAGGCAATTTACGGTATGTGCAAAAAGTTATACTTGTCTATCGACCATTGCCATATTTTTAGAGATAAATACAATCATTAATATCGCTTAACTCATGAAATTAAAAATAACTCCTAATATTTAGTGGCACAGCATTTTTCCTACGAGGTTCTATTATCTATTAAATATTTAACCCCATCTTACACGATAAATGCGACTGTTTTCCAAGATACCTTGAAATCGAAGCTTAGACATTTCTAACAAAGCTGAAATTTCTTTAAATTGGCTTTCATTAGATCTGGACGGTGGGTATTAGCACAAAAATTAAAGTTAAATCAAGAATGAACGATATGTATCAGTTCTGAGCTGTCGGTGAGCTCTAGAGGTTTGTCTAGTTATCATAACGATAATCACATCTTCAACAAGGATGCTCTACTGGCAGACCTTGCTCCCTTAGTGTCTATAATATGACGAAAACCCTATGGGCCATTCCGACAACAGAGAGCGGATTTTGATAACAGATAACTCTTACTTGTTGCAAATTTGTAGCATAAAACTAACCCGGCTTGCACTTGATGTGTGAATTGGTGATCGGCTAGGAAGAACGCAATTAATTAAGTGGGGACAACATCAGTGCTCCTGTGCCCTCCAAACCCAAAATGCTTCAGAAAGTGAATGGAGATTTATGAACAACCTTTCAAACCCCATTGATTTGCTGAATTTTTCAAAGCAGAAATAAGTCTAGAAGGGGTTCAGTTGGCATCACTGGCAGACGATTTATTGCACAGCTGTCCACTCTCACTGGAAGCACCGTCAAACCCGGTGATCCAACTCCTCCCCTTGCCAACCAGAGTCCAAGTCTAATCTAATCCTCCGTCTCGACGTGACACTTGACCGTGTTCTCAGGTGAGTTCTTCCAAACACACGTTCCCAATGAACACTCTCCACCCGTTATATGAACTCCTCGTCTTCTTTAAGGTAGTTGATCCGCCATCTAGAGAATCCAAGTGTAGCTCTCCACCAAAGCACTTATCCAGTAATTTTTTACCTTTATTTTGTTTGAAAACATCAGACATTTATCAGCTTATTGTCATACTATTGCTTATTCCCAACCTTTAGTAAATGCTGTCTTTTGCTATAAATTATTTTAATTGCAACTTTATTTTTTTAATGTCTATTCGTTTAAAAATCATCATTTGCATGCCTAATGTCGAAAAAACCTGCCTAAAATTAAAAGTAATTGCTACAGTCTTGACCAATGAAGTTACAGAGGATTCCATCATAGGCGTAGTCATAGGATTCTTAAGTATAACCAGGGTTATATTGGCTCATCATCCAATGAGAAACTCTTAAACAAATAAGCAACAACAATGGGAGTGTCAGGCTGTATTAATATATGAATGGAGGGAATTATTTGACTTCCTTGTTTGTTTTGCGTTCCCCTGGCCTTTCCTTGTGGTGGCAATGGCGATCCGTTACTGTTCCCTGTTGCATTACTTACTAAACCACTTATCAGTAGATCACTTACTGAATAACTTTGGCGCCATTTACAACTCGATATGGCTTCAAAATTGGCAATCAATTAATCTATTTGTATCCCCGGAAAATTACATTAATATTTCTCCGATATTATCTAGAATTACAATTTATTTACCTTTTCGTTATTATCTGTGTAATTTATACCGTTGTTTAAGTCATTACTATGACAACTGTCACTTCAATGAATAAACTTGAAGCTGCCAGCGTAATGTTCAGTAATGAGACCACTTTAGGTTGCATAGCACCTTCGCAATTTACATTAAAATGACGCTAGTCTATTGAGCAATGAATCATCCACTCCTCTAATAATTATAAGAGTTCTATGGTGGCCGCTGACGAATCAAAGTCAGTAACGCAGCACTAGATGAATGCAGAACACTAACTACGATTACGCTAACTTTTGCCAAAATTAACATCATTTGCAATGTTCCCTGACATGATTTCGTAGCTTCAGGAGCTCGTTTTGCAGCCATTTCGGTAGAACCTGATCTGAATAATTCGTGATTCGATTATTTATCCAAGGATTAGGCCTGCAAAGTGTCTTATCCAGTCTGTAGGTTGGCATCCGAATCCGAAGGCGTCCCTTACTGGGTTCCTAAGTACATTTCTTGTCATTACTTTTGTCACAGTGGCTCTCCTTGTGGCCTTCATCTGTACCCTTCCAAAATCACTGTAAAATTGTAAATTACTAAAATATAATATACTGGCAAGGGGTAATAGTGGCTGATGCTCTAAGCGGAGCTGGCTTCTTATCATTCTGGTGATCCCACAAGTTCTCTCGGAACATACGACTAAATTGTTCAATTACTGTGCTTTTCCTCTTTATTTCAATCTGTTAACAAGCTAATTGATCCTTCATTTTTGCCAGCTTTCTTTGGTTGTGATCCGAAAAACACATTAATCTCAGTTTCGTCGCTTTCTGGGGCATTATGCATATAAATATATATGTTCTGTGTTAATTTTGAATAAATGGAACACATCACCAAATGTTGCATTTAATTAGGTATTCTTGAGAATCGATGAATTTCCTCATTCCAATTGTAGACTTACAAATACATTAACTACTGTCAATTCCTTTGGTTTTGATCAAATTGTCATTTTTAACTTTTCTTCCCTAAATCTCGCACACGAATTTATTATTATGAGGCGACCAATATGCTGCGTGGTTTAGAAGTGCCAAAAAACGGTGAATTCGTTCAAAACATATGGCTGAAACTTGAGGTGTAAGTCTGAAACACATCAGAGTATTTAATTAAAATAAAAGCACATTCCATGGCTGGATAAACTCCTGTTGAGTTCAGCTGTGCGATAAGCATTGTCGAAGTCAGTTTTCATTAACTAATCCAATTGGATTTCATCTCCGTTTAGTAGTTTCAGTGTAATTTCCCGTTCCTCTGAGATGTTTGAGTATGCATTTCTTGACATGAATGGTTTAAGCCCAAAACTACCAAAGCATGCCAAGCTTTACATTAATTCAACTGCAAACTTCCCGTACATATATTGCCTTTTGTTCAATGGGAACTTCTCCCAATTTATCGTGTGAGAGGCGGAATTTCAAAGCTTATATACATACACATATATATATATATTTATATGTGTAATTAAATAAATGACGACTTTCAGTAATCACCTCGGCATTAAAATCGATCGTTTACCATCAACAACGTCGCATGCACTTTTCCAGGGGGCCATTTGTTGTCTCGTAGGGGAGGCTGCAAGAGAAGAAGGGATTGCTCAAGCCCGTGTGCATTTCTGGTGTCTTGAATTGCCTTCAGGGTACCCACTAGAATGTGTTATGCGTCACAATGTCGTTAGTTCATGGGCCACCAACACCAAGCTGTCGAGAACGTTAACTGCATCTGAAATGCTAACAGTCACCATCATCGAAAAATGTATCCTTCATAGAAAGGGCCTATTAACATTCATTCATTTTCTCTTCTACCTCACCTCATTACAACTATCCAAGGCGTTTGAGGAAGTCCGTTTTCCCAAGCAAGAGGTGAACTTCAATGCGAACCTGCTTTCTTGCCAGGCTACGCTACCAGTGGAATGTTGCACACTCATTCTCAATGCCTCAAAATTAAGAAGTTTCCTCTCGATGAAATCAATATTTTGTGTTTGACTTCAATTCCGCCTAGCTTTTTCTCAGGCTGGTAAGGGCCTTAACTTAACTAAAATCACTACCTATCAATTTAGAGTAAGAGAAGAATTATTTTAAAATATGGAACTGGTGCAAGTAATGCTGTGTACAATGCACCTATGGAAATAGGAAGTGGAGTGGCATATTTGAAGCCCGTCAACTGGACTACGGTCTGCCTGACCTTGAATTTATAAAATGCCCATTTCATTTGCAACATTCCCATGTCCCAAATCACGTTGTTTGAAGCAAGCAGTTATACAAAATTGCCAGCCGATTGGCCTCTTAGAAAAGCAGATGCTAAACGCCAAAGCCAGTTTCACCAGACTGAACTACTTTATGACGCCTGTGAATGTTCATCCTCTGCCCTCCTCTAACCATCACTTCCCTTCCTTCCTTCCTTCCTTCCTTCCATTTATTCTTTCTGCTGATTTCTTTTATGAATTCTAAGGTCATTTAGGCTTATTTTAATATGTTGTACACGTTGTAATACTGTTTATATTCCTAAATTCTACTGTAATCTGGTAAAATATAATGTGAAATTACATTGAAAACTAGTCAGTCCTGGCAAATGTTGCACATCGTATTACTGGCAACAATTTATAAATTCACTAGGAGATTGATTTATTCCTTAGTTAGTCTTAAGATATGATATCTGACTTGGGTCAGTATGCTACGTTAATCTTATAGATTTGTTATTTTGCAGAGGAGGATATGACCTTTCATGCATATCACACGCAATTCTGCTTATTGGAATTTATTGATTTTAGAAATATTCACGTTGACTTTAAAGGAAGAGCAAGATTAATCACATTCAACTTAACGATATTTCCAAATAATCTCGCAATCAAAACAGGTGGGTAGAATTTTCTCCAATAATATATATACCAGTTGTGCTATCAGGACTAGTAAAGAAAACAGCTTTGTACTTGGGAGTGGTGAGTTGTCTAAGAATCATCCGTGAAGAGGCTTAATCTGGATGGATTGCAGATATGCTGAGCTCTTCCTTTATGTCTGCACGAATTGCATAAAGAACCATTCGAGAATAATCATACAAATCCCGTGGGTTTGGTGATCGCAGTAGAACGACCTCCAGATGGTTGTAAATCTGTCATGTCGTTAGTCACCGGGTGAAAGGATGTAAAGAAAGAGAAAGGGTGCTTTACGCCGCTGTCCACGATCTCTACTACTTGTGTCAGGTCAACCCTAAATCACGATCCAACGGTGTAGAATGTTGCCCACAATCCGTGATTGCTACTACCAAGAATGCTGCTTCCTTTCTGCCTTGATATATATAAGGATGCAAATGATACCCAACACAGGCCTTAGGGGTCAATGATAATCATTAAAGTGACTTAGGCCTTTGGATCTGTTGGACTTTAAGTGAGGCATACGAGATGATTTCTCATCGCTGTCGCTCAACCGGCAAGCTTACTAGACATGCTAGTTTAGCACACCTCATGCAGCCAATATCAGAAGTTAGTGTCCTAGTTAGTTCCCAATGTAACAAGGATGTATCATTACTAAACACTGATTCTGGATAGCTTCATTTTGAGTTCAGTTAACTCACTAGTATAGAGGATAGTGGCAAACACTTGAATATTCGCACGCCTTAAGTTTCGTCGTTGCAATTTTCCATACATCAGGCTGACCATTACAATGGAATGCTGTTTAAAGTTCTGAATCTCTGGGATTTCGAGAGATGTAAATACTTTATGCTACACAGGTCATGAATTGTAGCAAGCCTGGACCGGGTTATGAACCTCTGATTCCGTCTGTCGAGTGTATACATTGCAGTAATTTACAACACAACCTAGCGGACGTTCATCTCCTCAACTTGGCGCTTCTCCACTTCCAATTTAAGCATACAGTGGAAATTTTTGGAATATCTGAAGGAGGCAAAGGAGAAATAAGGCAATGCAAACACTCAATAGCCCCTATTTTTGGCCTTGCCTCACAGTCACTTGAGTTTTGCTTAGCGTTAGCATCTCCAGTGGTTGGACCTCCTCCGTAACCATTCGGGGGTCTGAATCGTATCCTATGCTCCCACCCAAACTGGCACCGTTTGACCGCGTTCCTCAGAAACGCGTTCCTAATAGACAGGATTACATATCAAAAAAAGTGGGAAGTGGACACGTCTTGCAAAGAATCTTTGTCTGGCCTAAGCGATGCAATGCAAGCATCACCAGTTGAATTTGTTGCTGTTTTTCAAAAATCAATATCTGCTTAAGCTAACTCAAGAGAAGGATGTCAGAAAGCAATCTTTGGTTTTATCTTAGTATGCTTTCAACAATCTCTTAAAGGCTGAATCAGTTGTGAAAATAAAGCGTTCTTTGTGATTCAGGGTCCTTTAATTGCTAAATTTTCTTTTTCGTATCCATTTGTAAAATGAAAACCTTCACACTTGCTTTGACATCTATAATGATATATTCATCTTCTAGTATAATAGTTCATGCATAAAAGCTCTAATCTGAATTCAAGTTAATGAGGAATTTCATTTAGGTCTTGTGGGATTCTTTTCAGCATTCGATGTTCTTAATATACGTAGAACCGCACACACTGGTCCTTGTCGGGAACATTTTGCATTCTTCATCCTGTTCTCTAAAGCGGAATTTGTACAACGAGTTGAGTGCGGAGGTGATATGTATTAAATTTCAAATAATTGCCTTTAAAATACCATCTAGTTTTAAGCCCTTTTCTGAAATGTAGATGTCTCGAATGTCGACTAAAATGACTTTGCTTTATGGCAATTTATGAAAGTACAAAAGGTATGTCATATCATTCAATTCTCGCTAGGAAACTTCCGCCGATTTAATGTAAACACTGGAGGAGATCTTGAGCAAATTTAAAAGCAGACGCAATAAGCAGTCTTGTTAAATAAATGCTTGGTTTTGTGTAGCAGCGTTCATTTGAACTTAACTCACCGTACTGGCATGACTAGCTCACCCCAGGTCCTCACGATGCTCAATTTACTTTAGAATTTCAAAATTAATTTATTCATACGAATAGATTGCCAGTATAAGGACAACGAATAACCCTGATAAATAGCCAACAAAATGAAGACTATGTAGCGCGCCAATTAATCTGATTCACGCCGTCCAATAGCAACGGCCCACGCACGTCTATCAACGCAATTAAGGCTACCCAATAGGCACAACCCGAGGAATCACCCTACAAATCAACGACGAGTTCGCCTTAGCCGAAATAAGTTGTAACTATAAATAAGACAACTACCGGCGTGCTAAATACGCACAGACACACGCCCTCGTACGCAACGTGATAGCGTGGTTCTGTCTCTCTTGGGTTGGAGATTATTGTAGTAGGCACAAACCACTACAACTACTTTAAGTTACCACTAAAAACTAAGAGTGATGGCAGACATGCACCCAATCGATATTTCATTCATAACTTTATTTTTTAGTATTTCAAATTATTTAATTATACATTTTTTTACAATCTATGTAACCACATTCCACAATGAGCACCATCTTGTCTCACTAAAGCACATTCCAACTATTGCCATCCTATTTTTCGTTGTCTTTTCTGATTTTTATTATATACTTGTAGCGCGTTTATCAACTTGATTTACGCCATCCAATAGGAACGACCCACGCATGTCTATCAACGCAATTACGGCTACCCAATTAGAACAAGCCAAGGATCCGCTCTACCAATCAACGACGAGTCAGCCTTAACCGAAACAAGTCAACTATAAATAAGGCAACGACCGGCGTGCTAAGACACACAACACATAACACACAACACACGACACACGGCACGACACAACACACACTTCCTTGGTGCGGCGTGGCTGATACGAGATCGACGTGCAACCGTTCCATTCAACCAACTCCTGTTCTGTGTACACCGACACGTGCAAATACAAACCTTCGTACACAACCTGCTAACGCGGTTCTCGCTCTCTTGTTTCGGAGATTATTGTAGTAGGCACTAACCACTACATACTGATACTTGTTCTTGAGAAATCCATATTAATTTTTTATGATTGTTGTTTGCCAGACATGGAGTTAGGATAAACCTGCAAAAATTTACAAGAGCTTATTGGAGTGACACTGACGAACAAAACATCCATTGCTTAGCACTCTGTCAACACGTGCTACAACAGGCAAAAGATCTCACATTTTCTTGCCAAAATCCCTATTTCATCTCGTAGATAATGATTTGCGAGTGAAAAAGTCAGCATTCTGAGAATCGCGACCAAACCCTCCCCAATTCTAAAGCCATTTTATTCCTATTTATAATTTAAGGATTAAATTAAAATATCTACAAAAAATCAATAAGTTTTGACCATTAATATATGAAATTAGCTACTACTTAATTGAATAGGTAGAACGAGATTGAGATTCGATTGATATGTCACAAATGCATATTCAGGAAATCATTTGTTCATTCGTTCAACATATATAGTCACCTTGCAAATCACCGCTGGCAGAGGTTTATGGATGAAGCAACGATCACCAGGGCTTCTTTTCGGGGAAAGAGACGTGCAGCATATCTCTCTCCAACGTTTAAATACATTTCCAACAAGAGACACCGAAACTTGTATTGGGACATCTACCAATTTCCATGGTCCATAGACTTCGATAAATTCACTATGTGGGTAACCACCCCCCACCACCTAGCCTAAAAAACATTATTGTGATTATGGCTAGAAAATTTTCACATTATTAACCATATAAAACCTGAGATAGAAAATGTTTTACGGAAACACCCGTAGGTCGAACAAGAGATTCAATAATAAATCCTTTAATGATACAAATCCAGTATTAATCTACGATAACCCACAATGCCAAAGAACATGCGAAACTGAATGGGTTTCTTCTAGACTGGATAAGTGATAGTGAGTGCATCGACGTGGCGCAAAGAGGGCCAGCCAGCCAACTGGGGAGGTTAGATTTTGAGAGATGGCATAGGTGTGATGCAGTGTGTGACTAACCTTGGTTTGGCACGCGACATGATTGGTGCAGTCATCAGTGATGTCATTTGCGCAGGCAGTACCACTGCTAAGTGTATAAATTAGCAAACTTCAATGCTGCGGGATGAAAAGAACACTTCTCTGAACGCGCTGCCGATAATCGCGCTCTAATAGAGGTTTGTTCTTCCTCTAACAACCGGTTCACATGCACGCACTATTAGTTGTTATTTTCTGATCTGACTGGTCACTTTTAATAAACTGTTATTATTTTTGAGCTGAAAAGACTAAAATTCAAAGAACTTATCTCAGCACTTAAGGTAGCGTAGAAATGCTTTTCCTTAAAAGAAAATGTATTATTTATTGACCTAAAAAACAGCTTCGAAGTCAGCATTATCCACGAGGTCGGGGAATGCGTGGGTGCGCTGCGCCTGTATCTCCCTCGTCGACGCTGCGTTCACCCACGCGGCGGCGACTGCAGAGACCCTGGAGAGGGCCGACAATCTACCCGACCGTTCCTCTGACAGAAGGCTCCTGAAACCCCCAGCCGGGGAAGGGGAGAGTCTCTAATGGCCCCAGCGAAGTAGCTATCATCAAGGCATCGCAGGTGCACATCAACAGGAACTCATCTGAACTCCAACTTGGTGTTTTCCACACATCAAGAAAATCTGCCTCGGTGGTTCTTCCGTCAATTCGAAAAGCAGTGTTATATGGCACTTGCACTAATTTTCTTCTGCATTAAAGTGTAATAACCGCTTTACATTGAGATACAATTAGTGCTGTCCCATTTCACTGGCTTTAAAGCACCAAATATTAATATCTAAACCAAAAATATGGCTTAAATTGTTTGAAAAACTTCACGAAATTTGGGCATCAGGTTACAGAGCTCAAAGTATACCTGTTTTGCTATTTTTACAAGGATGTAATGTTGGAGTATAATACAATTTTATTATCCTTAAGTTACGCTGAGCTAGAATTTGTTGCCAAGAGTCAGTTGAAAATGCATGGATTTAGACTGAAAACTGTAAAATAGAAATCTGTGCATTCCCGAGATCAGGCCCTCTTCCTTAACCTTGACACAACAACTAAGGTGCGGTCATTAGCAATTGTAAGAACCGCGTTGTTTCTCGAGAGGCTTGCTCTGACGAGACATACTCTCTCTCTCTCGTTCAATAAACCAAACAATATCTCGGCTCACGATGCAAAATCTGTTAATAAAATTGATATTCATTCTTTAGCGAGTTCGGACATGCCAGCTCTTTTGGATTAGCTGATGAAGATATTCCGAATTTGTTTGGAATATACTGATAAATCACGCTCTAAGGCCTAGTAAGACATAAACTCGTCAAGGGACTCATTCGATTTTACAAAATCCAATGAATAAAGTTCGATTTCAACTCGGTATCTTCAAGCTCATCTTGAATTACGAGCGAGAATTGTCACATCACGGCTGCTGTTCACAAATCACAGACCTCTTTCTCTGTTATTCCACATCCGAAGGCAGAGCTTCATAAACTCCAATTCATTGAAGACACGAAAATGAGAATGACGCTAGAAGTTACAGTACACTCACTCGGTAAAGAAATCACGCATACGTTAGCTGCCGAGATTGGAGGTAAGGTGAGGTGGTGGAGTTGAGGAGCGCATTCCTCATCCACCTCCTCTCCTCTCTCCTCTCTCCTTCGGAGGATTCAGCTGCTCTGAAAAGTTTCATTTTACAAATTCCAATTGGGCTGAAGGTGGATAAGGAATAATGCAAATAAATGAATGCCAATGCTCACCTGTGTGCGAATTTTAGTGCTCACTATCGATTTTATTTCTACGGTCGTGTAAGTGACATTTTTTGCAATATATAACAGATAATGGGATCCGAGAACGTAAAAAAAACTTATTAAGAATACTTATAAGAATTCCTTTGCTGATTATAATAATCACAGGTCTCATCACTACCATTCTATCAGTCATTTCCGCCTTCAGTTAGAGCTGTTGCATGCCCGATGCAATGGTAATGCATTTCACGGGATCACCCATGGCAGAAGTCGTGAATTCAGCTTTGATACGTTTTTGCAGTGTGGTCCTGAGCTCAGCACCCAAGTCGCCTGATCTCCCACTTGTAGCTTTTATTCCTAGAAGGAAAGAAATACAAATAGACCTTTGATTCGTTGTGTAACTAATAGAACCTTGCTGTCGATCGCCCTGTTCCATTTGCAGATGAACAGACTAAGAAAGCTTAACCAAAGCGCTCTTTGGTGAAATTTTTGATTAAAATGAGACAGTCTTCTGAATGGTCATTAGAGCGAATATTTTAAATTGCAGAATTTATCACATAGTTGGATGCAAAACATGCTTTTAATTGCAGCATTTGCGAGCGTCATACGATAATGAAGGGGAACATAGAACACGAAAATGCATTAGTGCTAAAGTGGCATCAGTCACCGATGAATGAGTCAGTGAGCTCAAAACTGACGAAACAGTGCTCCCTCTTCCAGTCGTGCAGATAATGTATCCTCGATTTCTGCACTTATTATATGACAACGAGTTCAACAATTTCGTGATAATAAATTTGGTAAAGATTTCGATCAACGCTGGATAAGGTACGAGATGTGTGGAGATGAGCTAACAGTGTACGGGAAGAGGCCTTGATGCGAGAGCGCTTGCCAGTGCTTCGTGGTGAGCTCAAAAGCATCTGGTTAAATTCGCACCTCGCTCAGTGGAGCTAGTTTAATATAGCGAAACGCTATTCGTCGATGTGGAAATGCTAACCACACATTTCAGCAGAGAGCGAGGACTGCATCTGCGCTTTTGGCGTTTCGTGCAGGCAACCTGTTCGATACGTTGAATTCAAGTTGAACCACACCTCAGCTACTTCGCCCACTGCCAGATCGGTGAGTTAACTGCAATTAATTAAGGCAAACCAGTGCGAACAAGCCACCTACGCATGCATCTACCTGTGCGCTCACAGGCCCATACAAGCCTTCACAGGGAAGTACTGCGATAATGACGACGATAATTTTCACGCTTCCTGAATCAAATTGTTACCTCATTTGCCGGGGTTTGCATTAGGATTTATCTGAAATTATAAACCCGCCTCTAGTGGCCTCCACTATCACTGATACCAACTATTAACTGCAACTCAGGGATGGGATTTTCACTGTTCAGTCAGTATTATTCAAAGCCATATAAATCCCTCTCTAGCGAGCATCCGAATTCCAATCAGAGGAATCTTTTCATCTTCTTTACTTAATTAAGGGTAATTATTTACAACAGCAACGATAGCTTATACGGAGCATTATGGAAGGGTGCATTTAATGACTCAGGGTCCGGCTGCAGAACGCTAGTAACACATAACTGTGTCCAAATGGTACAGTTTACTGACTTAACGCATTTCTTCACTAATATTTCAGGTTTCTCCTTCAATCTTAAAATATCGTTTAATCTGGCAACTGCACTAGGGCGAATCTCCATCTTCTAAACCAACCCGTTAGATATCTCGATTTCCAATTCTGTCCAGAATAAAGCAGCCTTTCTCAGCTAAATTCAACCACTGGATGTTAGAACACAAATTCTTCGAAAATGTGACGAACAGATGCATGTTTGTCAAGAGTAACGGCAATTCTTGTCTTTTTCACATTACATTTTTCGAATTATTTCAAGTAGTTGTTGAGGGAGATATTTTGATTCTTCAACTAGTACAAAAATTTTTACAATTTATCAAAATGGTGACGCTACAAGCAAATTCTCCCAAATACCATATAACTCCAAGTACTTTGTTAAAATAAAAAAATCTAACAAGTAGATTTGATCGTTATAATTCAAGTGAAATATATTCGAATCCCATCATTTCAATGAATATAAAAATTTTATTATTGTGACTGTGGATTAGAAGACCTCTCGAAAGTTTGAAACTGAAAGTAAGAATACTCTGAATGCTTGAGTGTGAAAACTCTGTCGCATTTGTTTGTTTGTTAAGAGGAGCATTAGATAATGTAATAATATTTTACTCTAAATAGAAAGGCAGTTACACAACATATGAAATTGTGCTTTGCTTCTCTTAATGCGAATACAAGTATCACATTAACGAGGACGCACACAAATGGCTGTGCTCAGCGCTAAACTGCGACCTTAGTTTAAAGCACACACTTTTTTTTCGCGATGAGTGTTTTGGACCCGTGGAATTTGCCAGCAAGTCATCAGTAGCGGAGTCCCAATCGGGGTTCCAACAACTACCACTGCAGGCGGAAATGACAGACCTGGCGAGCACAATGAATTTCTGTAACTGTTCTTGAGAATTCACGTTGTTTCTTCATTTCGGCACTGCTTTACAGCTCTCAGTCTTCGCACAGACAGTGGGCCAGCTAGCATGAGCGCAGTGTTCATAGCCTTGTTCTCTTAGCCTACTTCCCACGCATCAGACAGGTCATGCCCTCTGCAGCGGTCCTCTGAAAAGCTTCTGCTCACCGGATTTTCCCCTCATTTTGTGTGTGAACACCTCCCTTTCAGCATTATCCGACCACAGGTAAATGAGCAAAATAACGAAATTCATCTCCTTGGCAATGAGTTTTGCTTGGTTCGTGATTACTCTTTGTATGACTCCATGGTATCTGTTGAAATGAGTCACACCCTAACAGCCGCAGCCAATGTCTCCTTATGCACACCACGGAAAATTGCAGCACATCAGAGAATACTTCGATTTGTACCTTGAATGGAGCTGCTGATTCTGAAAGCCAATCTGTCCTTTCCTTCAGACAGCAGATGGGTCACACAGTAATGCAGAGAATTGGCAGCCCCTGAGGCTTAAGTTGAAGTGGAAATCTGTCAAGTGAATTCCCTATTAGTTGGTATACCTGTTTGAATGCATGTCACTGCCTTCCAGTTCGTCCGCTATAAGGTAGGAAAGAGAATGGAGTGCTATATCCCTCTGCAGTTGAATCTTCATATCAATGGCCCTCAAGGAGAGCACTGGTGCATCTAGCACCGGTCTACCAATCAACGGAGAGTGGTTGGTGGATTAGGCCCCAGTCAAATTTCCTTTCTGCCTCTTTCTTGCAGAAAATCCACGCTCTGTACATAAGAAAGAATTCATTTTCTTCAAAAATTCCCTACTTTTGCATTGAGAAATAGACTAGTGGATTTGAAGGACAAGAAACGAAATCATCTGCTATCGTGTACCGAGAAGACAGATACTTTTATCCAACTTCGAAATGACATTCAATTGTGCTTGATTTAAATTTGTGGCTGACTTGTCAGACTGATCAAAATCATTAGAAACGAATTTGTTTTTGGAAAAACGGTAATTGTTGGGATGACCAAGACTGGCTATTAAAGCTGTTATAATAAACTTTGTAAAAAACATTGATTAGTCAGTTTAATAACCTGTCAAATAACCTCTTATATATCTGCAGTATTCTTATCAAAACTATTAGTTGTTGCAAATTTGCACCACAAAACTAACCCGACTTGCACTTGATGTGTGAATTGGTGATCGGCTAGGAAGTACGCAATTAATTGAGTAGGGACAAAGTCTGTGCTCTTGGTCCCCCAATCCCAAAATGCTTCAGAAAGTGAATGGAGATTTATGAGTAACTTTTCAAACCCCATTGATTTGCTGAATTTGTCAAAGCAGAAGCATGTCTTGAACGTTGCTTTCTTAATATTCCTCAAGCATATGAATATGATCATGGATACCCTTTTCCATTTGTTAAATTGTCTATTTGCTCTCTCCAGCTTTTCCTGTTGCAACATTTTTTTAGAAATGAATCTATTTAACTATTGCATTGAGTGATAAATTTATGCTACTGACTGGAATTACAGTAATATTTGAAACAGCTTCAATATCACTGAATATTTGCTGAGTGAAAAGCTTTTTCCGACTTAAAGTAACATAATTTCGTTCCTAACAAGAGTAAATTTATCTATAAATGTATCCTAAATCAGGTTGAAATCCTAAATTTTTAAAAAAATGCTACATTTGGATATCAATATGTAGATGATGAAAATCAGCATTGGAATCGACTGATATGGTGAGATAGCATATATTTGGGGTTGGTAACAGCAACAAAAGGCACTTGTATTTTCATTTCCACTATTTGACTTATGAAAATCAATTTAAATATTAAGGATTTACTTAACCCTTGAAATATGGAAATATTTTTGAAATACTCCATTATGCCATACACACATCAAAGCGGACTTTTCCCAAATTTTTCTTGAAAGCAACTGAGTTTCCCAAGCTCAACAATGTTTTTGCAATCTTAAATGTGATTGAAACACATTTTTTCATAATTCAAGCTTAGTTATTCTACTGAAAATCCAAAAGACTTTTAAAAACAATTTTCCCGCTTGTTATCTCCACTGCTAAGGAGTAGCAAGAGTAAAGTTTTAGTTAATTTTCCCGTCCTAATGAGTATTTCCAGTACCGATGGACTTAAGCTTCATGAATATTCCCTGTGACCAAATGAAACCTGTGTAATCCTTATTGAGTTCATGTAGCTGTAAATGTGTTATGCTTAAATAGTGTGGATTGATACAGCGAGAAATTTATCATTTGGAAAGGAATTTTCACTATGGATTACTGCTAGCCATGAAGTACCAGGCACATGCAGAATTCCTCATCTGAACTCTGGGCTGACATTGACCTCCTCATTGGAATCATGCAATTAACCAGGTGAGCATGAGACCATGGAAAACACTGCAGACTCACAACCCAGTGGAAACTCATGGAAAAATGTGCACTACACTCAAACAATTAAAAGGCTCTGCTGATTACGAGCTGTGAAAATAAATTGTCACAAGGTTACTAGTTGAAATTATTCGTTTTGTCGGGAAGTATTAGTTTTAATTTGCTGAAGCTGCTTGGCTTTCTTCTTGAAGATACAGTACCTTCTTGAAAGCGACGAATGAGTCAAACAAGTGTTTTTGAATTTGCTGTGAAGGTGGCAGTGTCATGCGCGAAAGGCACCTTTTAATAGGATTCAAATATGAGATTTCTTTAGATGTAACTGGAAACGATGTGCTGCAATATTTGCTGCCCAAGTATTCATTGAACACCTGGTTCCAGGGTTTTATTGTTGCCACCTCGTTTGGCAAAATGAAAATAAAACTTAATCAATGGTAAAATGAAAGATGTATGATGATTATTTGTGCAATTGGAAAAAACGGAATTTTTGCTTTCAAGCTTAAATAAATTCTGACAGACCACATTGACACATCACGATGGAAGAATAGAACATGCCCTACACAAATACCCCTAATCCTCCAATCAGTTGACGCGTATGATGCCCTCTGTTCCCTGTATTCAGTGCTCCTCTTTTGCCTAGGCCCGACAGGTGCCATTTCATTGGGATTGTGGAACTAACGTTGCAAGGATAAAGGAATGTGGAAACCATGCAGGTGTCTAGTCAATAAAACCGAGGTATCCTCTTGATAAATCGATCAGAGAATCCCTATAAAAAATATTATTTTTGGTATTTTTTCAATTTCAAATAGAGAATCCTTACAAATACCGTTCTTGAAACCACCCAATTATCGTTATTTTTCTCAGTTCAAACACCACATCCTGGGGAAATTGATTCGATTACGAGCATTCATAGCCATTTTGGCTTAGAAAGCGAAAAAACGGTTAAGACTTTTCGTCTACACTAAAGTCGGCCTTTACCAGGTCAATGGAGAAATCATAGGCACTTGGTAGGTGCCTATCATTCCATCTTTGGAATGACTGACCGATTCCACGACGAAATCGCAGGCAGTTGTCCACGGCCTATCTAATTAGGCAGTATAATCTATAATCTCAAAAGAAGCTGCTTCATTTGTTGATTAGCTAGGCAATACGAGTTGCAGCGTTCATGCTGAAACTAATATGAAGGAGTCACGTAGACGGCGAGATTCATATGTGATTAACTCTATCCGTGAACGGTGTTCTAACTTTATTCAATGTATATGTTTCACGAGCTGCTGGTTAATATTCCAGCATTGTTGTAAAACGCCCTTAATATGCGTGCAGTGGATAACAAAACGCATTTGCTCCAAAAACGCAATCTTCCACTTATTTCGTTTCAACAACTCTGAAAATTTCATTTTAAGGGATTTCAACAATGGTCTGCAAGACATCAAGGATCTGTTTCCAAAACAAGAGATTTTGGAATTATGCACATTTAATCCTGCAATAGATGAAAATATATTTGTAAATTCAAATAAGTTTTATCAGCAGAGGCAAACAAGTGATTCAAGAAAAGATACGAAGACAAACCCGCGTGTCTTTAGGTTACTCCGCAGGTTTGAGTGATTACTTCAAGTTTCCATTAGCTAGTTGGTATCTGCATTAGGCAGTAAATTCTAGACATGCATTCCTTTAGCTCAAACCTATATATACCCCTCATACTAACCATGTTTCAAAAAGTGAATTCGAGGAGTGAATTGGAATGTCCCTGGTGATCATAGTTTTACTTGCCATCGTGTTCCATGGAATCAGTAAGTTAATTATATCCACCTCATTATTGCTCTTTAAATGACTAAATTTGATGAACTCCTTTCAAGGGGCAGAAGATGGAGAAGCCAGTGTCATAAAACTAGTTGAAGAAGGTGCAGTTAACATTTTCGCCAAAAGGGCGAAGGTTGATAATGGTTCCATCGAAATTTGGACTTATCCGACACGGAAAACAAATATTTCCTCGTCATGTGAGGCTACAGATATGGATGCGGTTTACACTTGCAATATCACTATGCATGATATGCTTGTCGAGTTTGTTAATGTGGAGGTAAACAAATCTCAAACCATCTTTATCCAGTAATTTCTACTAGAAAAATCGTAAAGAGTCTGCACATGCTAGAAGATATTCCATAAGAGCCTGGTTCGGTTGGACGGATATGAATAAGGTAATATTCATGGGAGTCAACGATCGACAACTCAGTGACTTGACTCCATTGGGTGGTACGGACCTTTCGACGGAACATCGTTAAAGCTGTCTGCGCATATTTTCCCCATGTTTATGGTGATTCTCTTAAAGAAATAAAGTAGATTGTTCGTTTAACAGATAATGCTATTGATGCAATTCTAAGAACAGCTTGATTGCTTCATTTGGGTTTACACAGTCGGACCAGGTGTGTGAACAATTTCAGTTAGAAGGGAGTTCAAAGACGAAATATGAGCAATAAATCGTTGGCTGGACTGACGACCTTGTGTTGGCTTTAAGTTGTCGTGAGAGATAAGCGTGAATATCTCAGTAAGCATGGTTTTACTTGGCGCAACAACTTGACCCTGACTAGTGATAATGCAAATGGAACTATGAGGTGAATTAACATCTGATCGTGATGAAATCCACTTGCAGTTTGGATGTGCGAAAATCCTCTGGCTGTTCACAACGAATGATATAATTTGTATTTAAGGATAATTCCATATATATATACATTACAATAACTCACGAAGTTGAGAATAGCTCTTAAAGTTCAGTGGCAGAGCCCTTTTCCTACGAGGTTCCATTACCGGTTAAATATTCTACCCCATCTTACACGATAAATGTGACGAATTTACAAGAAACCTTGAAATCAAGGCGTAGACATTCCTGACTAAGGTGGAATTTCTTTAAATCCGTAAGATGGCATCCGAATCAGAAGACTTTCTCTACCGCGTACCTAAGTACGTTTTTTGTCATTTCTTTTGTTACAGTGGCTATCTTGTGGCCATCATATGTAACCTTCCAAAATCACTGTAAAATTGTGAATTGCAGAAAGGTAATGCACTGACTAGGGATGATAGTGGCTGATGCTCTAAGAGGAGCTGGCTACTTATCAATCTGGTGATCCCATAAGTTATCTCGAAACATACCACTAAATTGTACAATGAATATTCTTTCCCTCTTAAACAGCAAATACTTTCAATCTATTAACAAGCTATTTGCTCCTTCATTTTTGCCAGCCATCTTTGGATGTGATTTGAAGAACACACCAATTCCATTTTCCGTCCCTAACTGGGGCATTATGCATATATGTATATGTTCAGTGTGAAACTCGAAGAAAGGAAATAAAAGACCGAATGCTGCATTTTATAATCGATGAATTCCCTCATTCCAATTGTTGGCTTACAAATACATTAGCTACTGTGAGTTCTTTTGGTTTTGATCGAAGAAGTCAAAATAGCCATGTTTGACTTCTCTTCCCTAGATCTCGCGCAGGAATTTGTTATTCAAAGGCCACAAATATGCTATGTGGTTTAGAAGTACCAATACACAGTAAATCGGTTCAAAAAATATGGAATGAAACTTGAGGTTTAAGTGTGAAACACATCAGAGTATTTAACTGAAAGAACACTCCGTGGCTGGATAAAATCCTGTTGAGTTTACCAGTGAGATAAGCATTGTCAAAGTCAGTTTTCATTAACTAATCGGATTGAATTTCATCTCTGTTTAGTGGTTTCAGTGTAATTTCCTGTTTCTTTAACACGTTTGTGCATGCAATTCAGGATAAGAATGGTTTAAGCCCAAAACTACCAAAGCATGCCAAGCTATTCATAAATTAAACTACAAATTTCCCGTACATATATTGCCTTTTGTTCAATGGGAACTTCTCTCAATCCCACCCTTTTTATCTCTCCTAAGCTGCTTCACAAAACACGTATATCCCTGTGACCAAATGAAACCTGTGTAATCCTTATTGAGTTCATGTAGCTGTGAATGTGTTATGCCTAACTGTTGTGGATTAATACTGCGAGAAATTTATCATTTGGAGAGGAATTTTCTCTATGGATTACTGCTAGCCATGAAGTACCAGGCACATGCAAAATTCCTCACCTGACCTCTGGGGCTGAACGTGACCTCCTCATTGGAATCATGCAATTAACCAGGTGAGCATGAGACCATGGAAAACACTGCAGACTCACAACCCAGTGGAAACCCATGGAAAAATGTGCACTACACTCAAACAATTAAAAGGTTCTGTTGAATATGAGCTGTGAAAATAAATTGCCACAAGTTGGCTAGTTGAAATTATTCATTTTTTCGAGAAGAATTAGTTTTAATTTACTTGAGTTGCTTGGCTTACTTCCTGAAGATATAGTAGCTTCGTGAAAGCGAAAAATGAGTCAAACAAGCGTTTTTGAATTGACTATGAAGTTGGTAGTGACATACGTAAAAAGCACGTTTTAATAAGATTTAAAAATTCTATTTCAATTAGAGAAGCCTCACAAATCCTATTCTTGAAACCACCCAATTATCGCTATTTTACTCAATTCAAACACTACATCTTGGGGAAATTGATTCGATTTTGTACATTCATGGCCATTTCGGTTTCGGAAGAAAAAAACGGTTGAGACTTGTTGTCTGCATTAATGCTGATAGATAAAAGCGACTCTTCATCAGCTCAATGAAGAAATCATATGTACTTGGTAGGTGCCAGTCATTCCACCCTTTGAATGACTGACCGATTCGACGCAATCAAAGCCTGTTGACCACGTCCTATCTAATTAGGCAGTATAATCTATAAGCACAATCACATACAAGTCCCTCAGTTAGGGTCAGAGCGACGACTTGAAGAAGGAACTCGTAGAGCATCAACTATCATTGAGGCCATTGCAAGACGGAAACTGCATCGAGAATTCCTTTAAACAAGAAGATCCGTGATATCCTTCTAGAAGTGGGACATCTCCTCATAAAGGTGAATTCGAATTCACCTGAAGTTTGTTGACATTATTACATTATAGCCAGTTACTTATATTCATGTGTTCCATTCAGCTTCACAGATGAAATGCAATATAAGGGAAACGAAAGAAGCTCCTTCATTTGTTGATTGACTAGGCAATACGAGTTCCAGCACTCATGCAGAAATTAATATGAAGGAGTCATGTAAACGGCGGGAATCATCAGCGATTAACTTTGTCAGTGAAAGGTGTTTCAACTGATTTAACTTATTAAGATGTTTATGTTTGACGAGCTGCAGGTTGGTATTCCAGCATTGTTGTAAAACGCATTTAATATGCGTGTAGTGGATGACAAAACGCATTTGCTCTATAATATAATGTTCCATTTATCTCATTTCAAGAAATCTTCATGTAAGTAATAAACAACTCTGCAAATTTTATTTTAAAAGATTTCAAAAATGGTCTGCAAGACATCAAGGATCTGTTTTCAAAAGCAAAGATTTCGTTGATAATTGCATCTCAGTCACATCCGCATTTGTGCACATTTAAGCCTGCTAAAAATGTAAACATACTTAGTAACTTAAGTACGTTTTATCAGCAGAGCTAAACAAGTAATTCAAGAAAAGATGCGAAGACAACCCCTCATGTCTTTAGGGTACTCCGCAGGTTTCATTGAATACTTCAATTTTCCATTAGCTAGTTGGCATGTGCATTAGGCAGTAAATTCTAGACATGCATTCCTTTAGCTCAAGCCTATATATACCCTTCATACTAACCATGTTTCAAGAAGTGAATTCAAGGAGTGAATTGGAATGTCTCTGCTGATCACAGTTTTATTTGCCATCTGTGTTCCATGGAATCAGTAAGTTAATAATATCCACCTCATTATTGCTCTTTAAATGACTAAATTTGATAAACTCCTTTCAAGGGGCAGAAGATGGAGAAGCCAGTGTCATAGAACTAGTTGAAGAAGGTGTAGTCAACACTTTCACCCAAAGGACGAAGGTTGATATTGGTTCCGTCGAAGTCTGGACTCATCCAACACCGGAAACAACAATTTACTCGTCATGTGCGGCTACTGAAATAGATTTGGTCTACACTTGCAACATCACCATGCATGATATTCTTGTCGATTTTGTTAATGTAACGGTAAGCAATTCTCAAACAGTTTTATCCAATAATTTGTGTTAGAAAAATCTTAACGAGTCTGCGCATGTTGGACGTTTTTCCATGAGAGCCTGGTTTGGATGGACGGATATGAAAAATGTAATATTCATGGGAGCCAACGATAGAAATCTCAGTGACATGACTCCATTGGATGCTTCGGAGCTTCCGACTAAACATCGTTAAAGCTGTCGGCGCAAATTTTTCCCATATTTATGGTGATTGTTTTAAAGTAATAAAGTAGATTTTTCGTTTAACAGATACTGCTATTGATGCAATTCTAAGAACAGCTTGATTGCTTCATTTGGGTTCATTCAGTTGGACCAGATGTGTGAACGATTTCAGTTAGTAGTTATTTCAAAGGCGAAATTTGAGCAGTAAATCGTTGGCTGGACTGACTACAGTTGCCACAATTAATGATATTTTGTTGTTGTTTTGTTGTTAGATATATGCGTGAATATCCCAGTAAGCATGGTTTTACTTGGCGAAAAAATTGACCCTGGCTAGAAAAGCAGTATTATATGGGTTTAAGAATCAGCAACCGCGGTAAAGTACCAATGATGCTCTAAATGGTCAGGCTAGTCAGGTCTGACTAGTGATAATGCAAATGGAACTAGGAGGTGAATTAATATCTGATCATGATGGAATCCACTTGCAGTTTTGATGTGCGAAAATCCTCAGGCTCTTCACTGCGATTGATATAATCTGCAAAAAGGCTTTCTTTATAATAAATGGAGATTGTTCTACTACGTTTGCATGGCAGGCAATTTAGAGTATGCGCAAAATGTTAAACTTGTTTATCACCCAATGTCTCATATGTAAGGATAGGTACATAAATTATGTGATAATAATTCATGAAATTGAAAATAAATTTTTTCTTCACGAGGTTCTATTATCTGTTAAATATTTGACCCCATCTTACACGATAAATGTGACTGTTTTTCAAGGAATCTAGAAATCGTAGCTTAGAAATTCCTGACTGAGCATAAAATTCTTAAAATTTCCATTTTTTTCGTAGATCTGGGTTAGCACTGCATTAGAGCTAAATATAAAGTTTAATTGTTTCCATTAAATCAAGAATAAACGATATGTATCAGTTTTTAGCGGTCAGTGAGCTCTAGAGGATTTTCTGATTCGCCCAACGATAATCACATCCATAACGACGCTGCTTGGTGGCAAACCTTGCTTCCCTGGTGTCTATAATTTGTCGAAAACCCTGTGGGGCTATTTCGGCATCAGAGAGCGGTTTCGAAAATAGAAAAATAGCTTTTATAAGAACTATTTTTAACAACTAACAGTGATCATGCTACACTTGAATTCATAGAAGGGCATAGAACAGGTCTAGCAAACTGAAATCGACAACCACCATTAAGGATCGCTTGTAACGGTTTGCGGCGGTCGTATTCCAGTGCCTCGAAGAGTCCTTTCGAGAGATGCACACACGGTCGTATCACACAAATAGGATTTTAAAGTCCACACTTGGAGCTGACCAAACCGAATACGATGCAGGATACAGCAATCCTCTACAGCATGACAGGCTGGCTTCAAGGTGGATGGTTTGTTTGACGTTTGACATTAGCTGACCATCAAGCTTTGACTGAAGAGAAGTATTAACTTAACTGCACTTGAACAGTGCTTTCTTAACGACGAATAACGGATACTCCTGGGCAGCGTTGGATGCTGTTCCAGAGTGTGAGTTTGGCAAACCGACTATTATTTTCTAGCTCAAAACTGTGACATTCTTCGGTCCGTTGCATTCCGAGTGGGATCTGTCCTTGCATGTTTAGGATTCGCAGGATAGAGTAGGACTTTTCAGGAAAAATCTGTCAAAGTGTATATTGATTGCCAGAGACACTGAACACACTGGTGTTTATGGCATCAGGCTTTGCACTTCAGAGCTTTTCTGTGGAAAGTCTGATGTCATCTTGATGTCGGAGCCGGCTCTGTAGCGGAGTCTATCAAATTTTACCTGAAGTAGCCCATTCAGTTTGCAAGATGGCATCCGAATCCGAAGGCTTTCCATTTTTTGTCGTTGCTTTTGCTACAGTGGCTCTCCTTGTGGCCTTCAACTGTACCCTTCCGAAATCACCGCAGAGTTTCAAATTACAAAAAGGTAATGTAGTGGCAAGGGGTTATAGTGGCTGATGCTCTAAGAGGGGATGGCTTCTATCTTCAGTTGATCCCACAAGTTCTTTCGGAACATACGACTAAATTGTACAATTAATGTGCTTTCCCTCTATATTCCTATCTTTTAACAAGCCAATTGATTCCTTCATTTTGCCAGCTTTCTTTGGGTGTGATTCGAAGAACAATGCAATTTCAGTTTCAGTTGCTTTCTGGGGCATTATGCATATAAATATATATGTTCTGTGTTAATTTTGAATAAATGGAACACATCACCAAATGTTGCATTTAATTAGGTATTCTTGGTAATCGATGAATTTCCTCATTCCAATTGTTGGATTCAAATACATTAGCTACTGTCAATTCTTTTGGGTTTGATCAAAACTCCCATGTTTAACTTCTCTTCCCTAGATCTCGCACATGAATTTATTATTTAAAGGCTACCAATATGCTTTGTAGTTTAGAAGTGCCAAAAGACGGTGAATTCGTTCTAAAAATATGACTGAAACTTGAGGTGTAAGTGTGAAACACATCAAAGTATTTAATTGAAAAATAACTCCGTGGCTGGATAAAATCCCGTTGAGTTTACCCTTGCGATAAGCAATGTCGAAGACAGTTTTCACTAACTAATCGAATTGAATTTCATCTCCGTTTAGTGGTTTCTACGTAATTTCCAGTATTTCTAAGACGTTTGTGCATACAATTCAGGATAGAAATGGTTTAAGCCCAAAACTACCAAAGCATGCCAAGATTTACATAAATTTAACTACAAAAATCCCGTTCATATATTGCCTTTTGTTCAATGGGAACTTCTCTCAATTTGTCCCTTTTTTATCTCTCCTGAGGTGCCTCACATAACACGTGCATACCTTGTCTTTATAATGACTGAAAACATTGTAAAAAGGCGCGGAAGATGCAACCTAGTGTTTATGACCATCGAAAATGGAATTTGATATCTTGGCAAAAGTGAAATATACCACATGTGAGAGGCGGAATTTCAAAGCTTTCATACACATATATATATATATTTGTGTCTGATTAGATAACTGACTTCTTTCAGTAATCTCCTCGGCATCAAAATCGTACGTTTACCATCAACGACGTCGCATGCATTTTTCCAGAGGGCTATTTTTTGTCTCGTAGGAGAGGCTGCAAGACGTCTGGATCACTAAACGGAATTTGAGACAGGTCCTTACTAAGGAAGACAAGAAGAGGTTCCTCAAGCCCGTGTGCATTTCTAGTGTCTTGAATTGCCTTCAGGGCACGCACGAGAATGTGTTATGCGTCACAATGTCGTTAGTTCATGGGCCACCAACACCACGCTGTCGAGAACGTTAACTGCATCTGAAATTCTAACAGTCACCATCATCCAAAAATGTATTCTTCATAGAAGAAGTCTATTAGCATTCATTTTCTCTTCTACTTCACCTCACTACAACTATCCAAAGCATTTTAGGAATGCCGTTTTCCCAAACGAGAGGTGAACTTCAATGTGAACCTGCTTTCTTGCCAGGCCACTCTGTCAGTGGAATGTTGCACACACACTAATTCTCAATAAATCAGAATTAAAATGTTTCCTCAGGGCCTAACTTTGACAAAATCACTACCTATCAATTTAGAGTAAGAGAAAAATTATTTTGAAATATGGAACTGGTGCAAGTAATGCTGTGTACAATGCACCTATGGAAATATGAAGTGGAGTGACATATTTAAAGCCCTTCAAATTACTTAAGGATCCTGGATTACGGTCTGCTTACCCTTGAATTTATAAAATGCCCATTTTACTTGCAACATTTCCATGCCCCAAATCCAAAGCAGTTAAACGGAATTGCCAGCCGATTGGCCTCTTAGAAAAGCAGATGCTAAACTGAACTACTTTATGACTCTTGTGAATGTTCATCCTCTGCCCTCCACTAACCATCACTTCCCTTCCTTCCTTCCTTCCTTCCATTTATTCTTTCTGCTGATTTCTCTGATGAATTTTAAGGTCAGTTAGGCTTATTTAATTATCCTGTAATCTGGTAAAATAAAATGTGAGATTGATTTATTCCTTTGTAGTCTTAAGATATAATATCTGACTTGGGTCAGCATACTATGTTAATCTTATAGATTTGTTATTTTG
>JAUOZQ010000349.1:0-45290 GCA_030710315.1 Anomotaenia brevis
TAGATCATGCCATACCTCTAGATCAATCCTGTATATTCAATCGTATTTCATTTCAGCAAATGTGATCATGAGATCCTTTCGATCCTTTGTCCACCAAGCACATCAGTCCTACAGATGTACTAACTTTTTTCATTCACTCCAAAAGGGTAACGAAAACACTATATCTAATGGCAAATGTTAACATTTATAAATCTAATTTACACTAAAACATGCCTCGACTGCCAAAGGTAAATCACCTGTTCAGTTCAAGCGTTACCTAGAGAAATTGAGTGAACGTTGAAATTCATGCGGTTGAAAGATGAATGCCTCATGAAAAGTATTTGCGAAACGCAAATTGGGCTGAGTCTTTCACTGTAAATTTTCAGACCGTCAACAGACATTATGAGGGAGGGAGCGAAGAGGTGTACCCGTTTTGCAAGAATTTGCCGCAATGTGAGCACACTTTGCATCAGGTTTGGGTGTGATTTCGTTATGCTTCCAGTACCGGGTTTTCTCATCTGTTCAGCGCACGTAATGGTGGGGATGAAGGAAGAATCGAGTAAATTCATTTACTTTTTATGAACCAAAGAGGAAATAATGAGAGCCGTTGCAAATATTTCAATCGAAGTCGCTACAAAAGGTTAACCAACTAAGAATCATTGTGGTAGCACAAATGACCGTTTTCATCTCTATGAACTATTTGCCTATTCCTAAGTTGTGCATTTAACACGAAATCATTTACAATCGATGTTAAAAACACTAAAATGCAAAAATCGAATATCTTAAATAGGTTTCTCTACACTTAATACGACCCAAATAAGATCTTCGCTTCTTTGATCTGCCTCTAAGGAAAACACAGGCCTATAGAGTTTGAAGGAACTGTTTTAACTTAAATGGCATAAACTTCTTTATGCATTGCTAATAGAAACAAAGATACCAGCATCAGGAGCAATGTATGGGCGCTTTTAGAACAGACAATCAATAAGTTATGTGCGTCAATAAAATGTGGATTGAAAGAAAGGAGAAAGACACATGTCGGTGAGACGTATTCAAAATTATCCAATCATTTGTTTGTATTTAGCAAGTGAGCGATCTGGAGCTCCGCTGTCTGAAGTTATAATACGAAACCATGGAAAGGATCGATTTTCAGTGCGGTTCTTGCATTAAGATACACCTATATTACTATTCTTTGAATAAGGCATGGTTGTTTGTTTTTGCTGGCTCTTAATGTCTATTATAATTATTACATTGAATACAGAGTATATTTGCGGTTATTTGCTTGAGTTTTATCTCATAATTCAACCCTGAAATATAAAGTTCGATGTTGATATTGTTATTTATGTTTGTATTAAGAATATAAATTTTTGCTATTTTGGATATTTGTCTAGATTCCTAATTTCGCTTAGTTAGGGTTAGGATAAGGGTTAGTTAGGGTTAGGGTTAATCCTACTACCTCCCGGTTCTACCCCCCGGTACCTTAAAACCCCCCGGATGCAGGACGGATGGAAGGGAGGAGGCAAGTGGAATGGAGTAGCTAAGCGAGGATTTGCCTGGATGGTCCTATGCTCACTTTTTCTTCCACGCACTACTCCACTTGTTCCATTTAAGTACAAAAGACCAATACTTGTTCCAGTAGCCCAAAAAAGACTACAAAAATTTATTCACCACAATTTATTTACCACAATTCTTAAGTAATTTTAGCTTGATGTGATTTTGTTGAAATCTACTGTCGTCTCGAGTTCTGCTGCACCTCCTCTTCAGGATTGTAATATCGATAATATGGAGGCCGCGGCCACTTTGTAGTGTAAACCACCGACGTATTGTAGTTCATTTGAATTTCAGAAGTAGCCTTGTAGCATTCAGTAAAGCCAATGTCGTATTCGTAAAGTCTTCCTTTTAAAAGACCTGAATAGTCTGCTGGTATTGTTGTCTCTCTCCATTTACATTCTGTGTTGCCAATATCAACCTAGGCAGGCAGCATAATGGAGACACTGGTTTCACCTTCCAAAATTTGTATCCATCGTGGCTTGCCACCACGTTCATCGGTGAACCATTCAACCTCGCAGACTGTTTTGAGAGTATCTCTAACCTTGATATCTCGAAGTGATATTCTTGCCACGCCTAGTGCCTCGTAAATAAGGCGCATAAAGTGTCTAGTCTGTTCTTTGTTTCTTGGTGGCCGAATGCTCCAACAAATGGCGGAGAGTGTGTAGCCTGCTCGATCGGGAAAGCCTTCCCATTCATCGATGGAATTTATCAGGCGAATATCTCGTTCAGTGCCGCTATAAAGACGGAAACACAAAATACCCCCTGATTGCGGCGCTGTCTGCTGCTGTTGTTGTTTTCCTTCTGCTGTTGCTGCTGATGTTGTGACAGCTGCAGCAGCATATTCTGTAGAACCAACAAGACTGCTGCAGAGAATATTCATCTCTTTTGCCACCATTATAAATACAAAGTGGCATAATTATCATCATCATGTCCAGCAAGATAGAGATACCGAGTGTCATCAATGAGGCGGGCGTATTTGGTGCCAGCAAAACCTGGAATTTGCATATTAGCACGCCTCTTTAGCAGGTTTCCAAAAGCCAGCTAGCACGTCCAACTCGCAGGCTGTTGTCAACGCCTCTGCTAAACCTGGTGAGTGGTTTTTCCCAGCGAAAACATCGATTTTTCGTTAAAAATAGAGAATGTACGTGTGTTCTTCCTTTTCCCTAGCTACTGCTCCTAAACAGAAGCGCAAAGCCAGTGCGATTTACGTACTTAACTCAACTTCGCCGCTGCCAAGGACATGAGTGGTTTGGCTGCTACACAGGAGAAAAAGGTGAGATAAACGTACATGGTAACCGAAATTCAACTGGCTAGTTTTCTATTTTTCATTCATTTGCCTTTGTGTAGTTTATGCAGGTTTTTTTCTGTATTTGAATGTTTTTCATCCTACCATTCGGCAGTCAGTATCGGAATAACTTCAACAATAAATTGTAATTTATTTGCACCTTCGAGAAGTCTTTACGACGATTCCATGTTAGTTTGGAATGTGTTTATTGCGTCCCCTCTTGTTCCTAGTTCCTGCAGCCGCCGTTGCCAAAACACTGGGGGTCGCTTCAAGCAACGGGGAGGTGGCGGCGCATCTGCCACCGCCCTCGTCGCTTGTGGTGCCGCGGCGGGCTGTGGCGAAGCGGCCGCACCCCCAGAGTCCCTCAAACGAGAACTCCACCTCCGCCACCAAACGAGCGCATTAGGAGGTCGCCTCGAACCCCCTGGCGCTGGAGCACTTCATGGTGGTCATCGACTCAATGGTAGTGGGTCTGGAGGACCCCACCGACTTCGCCATCGAGCCGTCCTTCACCCGCACCGCCCTCAACAACACCGCGGACAGTGTCGCCACCACTGTGGAGGATGAGGATGAGGAATTTGTCTAGGTGGTGGGCGGCGACGGTAGCAGCCACAACGTGACAGCCGTTGAGGTTGTTGAGGTGAGTGTTTATAAGAAGAATGTTTGCTAAAGTGTGTGTGTGTGGGCTCATTGCATTTAGGTTAATGCACACTCAGTTCCTGGGGGTAGTTCAGAGCAAGTACCACCTATTGGGAGTGTCCCTGGTTAACGGTTAAGTGACCTACTCAACTTACGCTAGGGTCACTACATAGCTAGGGAGGAACCTGGTTGGGAGAAAAGTCCTCATCTCCAACGTAATTCTCCTTCCTACCTTGCTCCTCCTTCAAAGTGCAATTTGTTTCTTTGCTTCCAAAGTCATTTGGTGGTAGAAACAGCTTTTACAACGCCAGAGAAAGAGGTTTAAAGTGGCATTTGTGAGTTCTTTGAACCAAAACCGATGGGATTTTACGGTAGTGACGGTATTGGTAGGCTTGTTACTAGCTGGATGGAAGTCGTGGATAAATGGGGGAATTAGTAGGTGTCTACTCCAGAAGGAAGGTGTCTAGTTTCAGCGTAAAGCGGTCAAGTTTCCCTTTACTGAGACACCTTTATTTTTCCCCTGTGAGATTGCAGGAGCTGAGGGGCGAGTGCGAGGTCCAGATGGGCTGCCGCAAGGAAGATCTCGAGGCACTGGAGGCGCAGCTGCGAGAGCAGGAGAACCAGCCGTCGGTGGACAACCTGATGGCGCAGGAGCGCGACCTGCGCGCCCGCCTGGCCACGGCGGAGCTCAAGATCGCCGAGCAGAGCGACCGCCTAACCCATATCCGAGGTGAGTCCGCCTTCTGGGATGAAGTCTAACAAAAAATGTGCCTGATGTAGAGTGGGATATGATTAGCGACTGTATCGCAGAGTCTTGGAGTAACCTAGTGGAAGTTTCCTAGAGAAATATGCACTAGAGTCCCTTTTCCGTGATGAATCAGTTGGGTATTTCATTCATCCTTTCTCATTGTTATTATCTGCGAAAACTAATGAAGAAGAAGGCGCCGTTTGCTTGATCATAACCGTCAAAAAGCAGGTTCTTTTGCAAAGTTTATCTCAAATGTCCTATTCTTTTGAATCCACGCGGTGTTGCGCACCTGTCCGAAACTGATGACATTTACTATTACAAGCAACTAAGCCCTTTGTAGCCCAGCAAAAGCTTTTCCTGTCTCATTTTGCCTCTTGTTTCCTTGTTAGGCAAAAGCAACCGCGGCTTCGTCGCGAGTGGGAAAGATTCGCGCGCAGATTGGCGAGGTTGCCTCCGAGGTGGAGCGTCTTGATAGCCTTCTCTTATTGCAACGCAATCGCAGGTGCAACGTTACATGTCCACTCGGTGATGAGAACATTGACAGTCCGAGTAATGTCATCTGACGAAAAAACGAATTGCGGATCATTTTTCGAACTTTTTACGCAGAAGGGAAGCATTTGACCTTACAAGATCACCTAATTCATCAGCTCTGAAGCTACTTTCTTTACAGTGCTTGGTTATACGTTTGCGGCGTATATTGTGCTGCAGCTAGAAACGAAGACTATCGGAACCCAGGAAATGTCTTAAGGAATCCCAGCCTTCAGGCATGAGTTTCGGTGGCACCGTCTTCGATCCCAACGTCAACATCTTCCTCTGTGAAGACGAATGCGACCTCTCCTATGACGACCCAAACCCCAACACCAAAAGTGACGCATCCAATTTCACGATGGCAAAATAGAACAAGTTCCAATGAAGGAGAATTGAAACAAGCAAGAAATGTAAAATCCAGAATCCATTTTTATTTAATGAAGGAGGAAATTCGGAAATGGAAGTAATTAGTTGCATCTATCAAGTGGGTGTTTGCTGATGATGGGTGTGACAATTTAGTGCAGCGGCTTCCTAACGAAGTATTCGCGGGTTCCTCTCCTGCATTTTGCTTTCCATCCACCCACTCCACAGGCACTCTCCTCTTGAGTCTGGCGCATTCAAGGTGTTCCGCTGGTGCTCCTGAATTCTTATTGGTCGCTGCAGAACCAACGGGATCTGAGGTAATTATGGATAAATAACCAAGAAATATCCCGTTAATAATGCCAGATTTTTAGTTCCTAACAATTTATACTCCAAGTTGTGGATAAATTCGACCTAGATAAAGGCACATCTCATTTGACATACCTTCCTGACTTTGAAACACCGCATATTTATTGTTACTTGGCATTGTCTAAGTCAACGATTGGTAACAATGGGGAGGATAAGGTTTGTCTTTGGATGTAGGAAATTGCTGAATTTGAATGATCGTGCTGGGACTTAGTTTTATCTTTCGTTGTTATGAATCGCAATTTTTTACAATTCTGATTGAGGGTCTTTATGAAGTGGATTTGTAACGCTAAAGCACAGCGAAGTCACAACGATCAAGCGAATGGCTCTTTCATAAAACATGCTTAATGATGATGCAGATGGGGGTGTTTCATGGATTCTTGCAGCATGACTTTATTTTACGGCTGATTTAACTTAATGCAATGCAATATCAATTACCTGAATAATATTAAGCTGCAAAATATGCACTACGTATTATTATAACATTTACCCTTTGCAGAACCACTGATTACCTGTAAAAAAATGGCATTTGTTGTTAATCCTATTAAAATTTCCAATTTAAATAGGTCGTAACAGCCAGACTCTCAGTTAGCTTCATTTCTCCAATGAAAAAGAAGAGTTCAGCCAGCAAAACGGTGGAGCCAACGTCCCAGGCGATAAATTTCTACTAACTGAAATTCACCATAATTCAGAATATTCCAATCAAATAGGTTTAACAAATAGGAGATTATTGCTACCGTAGCTAACAGAAGACAGAAACATAACCTGGCTGTTGAAGGACGAAGCTTGGATGAGCAAAATTACTCTCTAAAACAGACTTTCCATATCGTGCTGGTCTAACAAATGTACGCTTCTTTCACCTCTAGGTTATGGAATTTCTAACTAGCTTGGAATTGATAGAGTACGAGTCTAATATACAATATTAGTTAAAAGTTAGTCCTAGTTAAAGTCCTTCAATTTTTTTAGAGAACTGCTGCAGTGCTGCCAATTTTTTTTAATTTATTTGCCGTAGTTCATGTGCATCTTGAGAAAAGGATAGGGGATAAACATATTTAACTAGGTAGGATAGATAAATTAGAGCTTTTTCTGTATTTCGATCCTCCGAGGTTCATATAACTGTATATACTCAAATAGAATTCAGCAACACTTCTTGACATTCCGCACGTTTTGCTTTTATTCATTTAAAAGCCTTGAATTAGACAATATATTTTGATTGATCGCTTATTTATCGCAAATAGGCGTTGCTACTTTAGAATTATCAGGTAGGACCGCTTATGCAATAACACTAGATTACACAACAGCATTAAACTTAATATAACCAGATAAATTTTTTTCAAAGCTCATAAGAATAAAAATAGTAGGAAAAATAAATACAAATTTTGAAAGTTATTTTGTGTAACTTGACGAAAGTTGCTTAAAGATGTAGTTCTGGATTTGGTAAGAGTGCCAAGCAATATCGTCGTGGACCCAGACGAGGACTTCCATACTTTGCGACAACCCTTCCTCCCGACTTTCTGGTTTTGGTTCCTCTTCGCCTCCAGAAGAGCCTTTGCTCTTGCTTCTGCCACTGCTTTCGCCTCTACTTGGGCTATACAATTATCTGGCTCAATGCAAATTGACTACTAATAATGCTTCATCGTGGAACCAGTTCTATTAAGAAAATGTACTCTACCATAAGCCATCCTAATGCCATTCAATATGCAATGCCTATCCCTCACCAAGCAGATTCACCATTTTTTTCATCATTCGTCTGAGGTATGCTTACATCAACCTCGTCATTTCCACTCCCTGAATCCCATTTCCATCTAAATGTCAATAAATCTTCCAGGATTATCTAGTCTTTGTAGTTACTCGGCTCTTCTAATAACAGACCGAACACATACCACAAAGTTACTCACATCAATCACGCCGTTTCCAGGCCCCAAACCTCGTTTCTGTAAAAAACCAGGACTACCTCTCTTTTGTGGTTGACCAGTCCGTTTAAAGACAGATCAAGTGCATGCTACGCCATATTATTCTATACCTGCATACTAATTGACCTCTGATATTCTACGGAATTTATGTTCATTGTTTAGGAGGTGCAAATTGTTACTTTGCGATGTAACTTTGAAATTGCTCATCAAATTATGCAAACAAAGGCTCACTTTTTCTCTTTGCTTTCCACTCAGCCTCCTCAGCCTCGCGTCTTAGCTTAATCAACTCGAGTCGCATCTCGCCATGCTTCAACTCGTAGTAACTTTTTTCCGAAGGGCGTCTCTTCTTTTCTGGAAATCGGCAAATTAAATAGAGGTAATATGATTTGATTTGGAAAAAATGGGAATGATATCTCATGTCCTTGTTGCAATCGGCACACCCATTACCCTTTGATCGGGTTTTCGGATTTTGTTTGTTTGATAAAATAGAAAAGTCGTCTTTTTCTTCATCATCGTCGTCAATGTGGCAAGAGGGTCGTGAAGTTTCCTTTACCGTGTCAAAACCGAATTGAACCGATCTCCTCGTCCACCTCCTTTGCAAACCAGCCTTGGTTGTAACCTGAAAGAATCAAAAAAATGAAAACAAATCAAATCACTTGTCATTTAGGATACGAAATCGTCTTTTGTTTCACTGAGTCACTTACCCGCTCAACAATTCTAAGCAAACAAGGAAAAGTTAACGTTCAAGATGTGAATGTAAGTAGCTGAATACTAATCATTGTGATAAATAATCGTTAACTTGCTTGCAAGTTCACCAAACAGCTCTCAAGCCCGAGAGTAAATTCCGAGTGGATATATTTCACCTTGGGCCTCTCAAAATCTCGTTTATTACTGAAATCCTCATATAGGAAATCTCCTTTTGAAATGACTTCTTCCAACTAAAATAAAACAAATATCAAGTTCATGAATGTCCTATAAAGAAAAAAACATATCGTAGGCGTCTTGATGGCTGTACAATATTGCGTGAACCAAAATACGGAACAAATAAATGGAATCCCACATAAGTTGAAGGAGCCACTTCGAAAGTGGAGAAAAACTTGTGCCATATAATTCATATTATTGTACTTAATGAATTAATTATAATTATCATACAAAATTCATGACAAAAGGTCACATATTCCTTATCATCTTACCCACAAAAAAACACTGAAAAGTTAAATCGACTTACCTAAACAATTTCATCCAACCAGCAGTGAACCAACTTATTGAGAAAATATAAATTGAATCAAATGGAAATGGAATAAAACTATAAAGCGTATCTGTCTAACCGTCCAAAAAGTTATTTGATTTCTGTCCGGGTCAAATCGCTGGGATGATGACGAGAAGACTAGAGGGTGGTGACTCAGTTGCCCTAATAACTACTGTCAATCACCCATGGAGCGCTAATCAAGCAGAATAAAGCCAGCTTCGATTGGCCAGTGATCCCATACCTTCCGACTCACAATCCGTCCAGTCATTCGTAACCGAGAACAGCTGCGAACAACTTATTTGAATCAAAATGCCCCAAAATCATCATCTACTCAATGACTCCGCAATTCATTCCAATATATCACAGAAAACAGCTCACACCACAGTGAATTTACTACATCAATTCCCTATTGTTCGACAAGGACACCTAGGAGGGACTGCTAGCACACCCACAAATGCGATACTTTTCCTTGAGTTGACATCTAGTTCGACTCTAAATAAGTTCGTCTACTGCAGTGATTGAATATTTCTTGGAACCACTTTAATAGGGTGATCTTTGGAATGATCTAATGCTCCCAAATCCATCCTGTAGCAAAATTTACCAGGTTTCAAGAATCGCCATTTGACTTCATACCGGTCGTTCCCACTCTGCTTAAGTAAAAACCCTTTTTGAAATCATTTACTTCCTATTTTAATTCAGAACAATCAAATCTAACACTCTGATGATAATTATTTTATCTGGCTCGATAATGGACTTATATCATTGAATAATTTTCTAAGAAATGAAGCTAAATGATTTCTATAGATTTCAAGCCCTTTCTTGGGGGTGTTCAATATATCTGTTTTGTTTGAGTTGTCAGTACTGTTGATGCTTACGACCACGAATATTGGCCTACTTTAACAACAACGATGAGGCATTAATGTCACAGAACCTCTCATTTATACAAAAGTGAATGCGTTATAATTGTGTTGCGTTATTCGCGGTTTTGCCTGCGAAATCCTGACTTAGTGCTATAAAGTACGAGGCGCTATTCTATCCAAGTAGTAAGACTACTAATGATTACGTTAGATAATGGCCACAAAAGACGGGAAGCCTTGTTGCAAATAGCAACTATTCATTTCAAAAGCACTTTTAATATGGTGAAAGTTCCGTTTAGTAAAATGGAATTGAGATCTTTTCATAGCCATTAAACACTATGCCAGGACAGGGCATTCCGGTCACTTGTCAGAAGCTTTTATAGATTTCATTAGCGGAGAAGGCTACCAGGGAAGTCCTCACTTTTAACTCTTTTAATTTCCATTTTTTGACTTTACTTGACATCATGTTTGTGTATGTTGGGATCTATTGGTTACAAAATAAAGACTCATTTTATTTAGACTAATGTTTCTTAATGCAACGGCACCATCGAAAGCATCCGTTTACCTTTTCGATTTCCTTTCGAAAAATCTATTCAAAATAGTTTTATTTGAATAAAAAATACAAATTTTATGTTTTGATTACTTTACACAATATTTTTTTAAATTTTTGTTATTTCCAGCATAGTTCCATAGTAGATTATCGAATTCACCTAAAGATAATGTGCGAAGTCGTAGCCAGTTAATTTATTATCAAACGAGTGTACAAACTGGCAGTGAAATCGATTAGAAATCACTACGTTGAATTAAAATGTGAAATAAATATGCTATAGAAAGGTGTTTACTTCAACTCAATGAATGGGAAATACCGGTCTGAAGTTAATTTAAATGGGGCCTTAAATAAATGTTTTATCTGATGTGTCGCTTAAAGAAAAGATTAAATTCTATTCAGAACTTCGTTAGACTTGCTATTCGTTCTTGTTTAATATCTTTTTACTGTTTTACGCAATAGGACTGTAGAAAAAACAGCTTTTAGTGATATATGCAATCAATAAAGGCTTAATGGACACGAAAACTGATAGATATTCATTAATCAAATTGGAAAAATAATATACTTAAACGCAAGTTATACATTTTCACATTGATGAAATAAAAGTATTTCAATATGCTTCCCTAAAGATAAATATAATAAAAATGAATGAACTGCAAATTGCATTTAGTAGTTGTGAGATGAAATTTTCGATCCATAATAAATTTTCGTCTGGAAGAAGAGACTGATTTATAAATTCAAAGGCCATAACTTCATGATTTTTGTTCTCTGATCTGAAAATGAATTTCGTCTGTTTTGCAGAATGTTCAATACTGTCATCTTGAGTACATTTCTCTCTATTCCCTATCTCGCGATGGACAGGTGTCTGAAAAAAGGCTTTTCCCGATTTTCTCACACCACACCTACTGGTTTACATGAAACAGAGAGGAAAACATTACAGTTACTTGTAATAATATAGTGATAGTTGTATTCTTACTCAAATGACAAATCTTGAAACCCGGTAAATTATGCTACAGGATGGATTTGGGAGCATTAGATCATTCCAACGATCGCCCTATTAAAGTGGTTCCAAGAAATATTCAATCGCCACAGTAGACGAACTTATTTGCTGTCGAGCTAGAACGCTGCGGTTGAGACACTTTTACTCGCGGATGGCGAAAGATTTGAAGGAAGCCCTTGCTTCCGCAAAAATGGAAAGCACGAAAGGCAATGAAAATGGTGCCTTAAGTGCTATGACTTTGTCGATGTGTTGGAGGTCTCGCAGAACAAGGTTATGATGAGTTGTTTTTTGAAATAACTTTTTTAATCTCCCAATTTCTTTTATATTTCAGCCTAAACACTTGGGGCAATACAAAGTAGCAAAACTCGGAAATGAATGCAGACGTTAGAAGCAATAATTCCAAGTTCACAGAACCAAATGGAGTAAAATTGTTCTCATATTCAGAAAACAAGTTTCAGCTTTTAGAATAAGATTCTCCTGGGTTAGTTGGTCGGTTTTTAATCTAATAGAACACAAATGGCACAAAAATGGCAGGTTACACAATTAGTGATTTAGAGTAGATAGCACTTAAACAGTGCGCTCAACGATGGGAGGAACTATCCAAGACCTTCAATACCACCAAGGAAACACTTAATTATAGGCATCGCTTCGAAGCAAATATAGCATTAAGGTGGATTCTGCAGTGACTCCTGATTACATCCCATGCATTTAATATTTTTTAAGAGAATAATCTTAAAAAGCCTAAATAGAGTCTTTAATTGACAGAACATGAGATTCTTATCTGGAAAAATCATCTTTAACTGATCCTTTACAAGTAAAGCGAAAATTAGGCTATTGGGGATGAACTAGCGAAGGACAAAAACACGTTCTAGGATAGGGTATTAATACCCACTGAAATTTTCATGTAAGAAGTTACCTAATTTGGTATTTAAAAATGGGTTTAATTTACATAATCTTTATTCTTTGGTATTGTCAAATATTATCGCGGTTTGAGAGATCTCATATATTATCGAATCCCATATTTGAAGTTAAATGCATGTAAACTACCAGTTTCAGTGCAATAAATGCTCGACCAATAAATTCGCGTTTCGATTTTTCATCAATTGTGGAATACTTGAATCTCAAAAATTGGATCAATTATCTTCTGACTTGAGTAGTGATAACCGTTGATATAGTTCGTGCGAAACCAGCAAGTTGCAGTATTGTTCTACTTCCGATAGGTTATTTAAACACTTACTTTGATAAATAGGTCAATGATAGTGGGATAACTAAAAGAAACCCATCTGAAAACGTAAACTTTGCCTGGAGCAGTTGACGGAGTTCGTTTTAATGTCTCCAGGGCAAAATTAGTACTATGCTAAGTGAATGTGCAATAGAAATGAAATGTGTTATTTTGCTGTTTTGGTTAGAATAGCCGTTCAAATCTAAATGGGTAGATATGTCATAAATTTGTATTAAAAGATAAATGTGCATTAAATTATGGCTTCAGGGGACTGCCTATTGATTATTTGTACCAAGTTGGAATGGTAGTGATAATTTTTAAGGCAACCAAAGAAGTGGAACGTGAATTCCTTGAGGTAAAATTGAACTTGTTGTACAACTTCTTTTCCCATGGAAGGTTTACAAGACTGCATTTATTATTAACTCCGACGGAGAAATAAGTGTCTATTAAGTGTCTGTTTAACCCAGGTTCTCCGCAAGTGAGCATGTATCCTAAAAGATCCCATGGGGATATTGACACGACCATAATTTTTTTATTTATTGGGCTATACTTATAATTAGGTTAAGTTGAAAAGTAAATTTAGTTTTGATTTACAAACAGTTGCTTTTAAAGGGATTCATGTTGTAAAGCATTTTCTTTTTTCCGATTCAACCAATTTCGGTCAATTTCTTTGTTAACAATTGCATTGTCAATTAGCTTTTGCTCTTCTTTAAGGAATATATTATTAGGTCAACGAAATGATTTTTTAGTCTGAATATATTTCGGTATACAAACTTTTGTTGTAAAATCTTGGATCCCGATATCGTAGAGTTATTAGAAAAATAAACATTATCAGGTTAGATAGATCCGAGAGGGCAAGCTGAGATCCAAACTTACAGATTAAATCTATATATGTCTAAGCCAATGAAAAAACTGCAAATCGTGACAGAACACCCTGTGTTTGTTAAATCCTTTTGTGGTTTTCCAAGCAAATGCCCATCGATTTGACGTATTCACGAGCAGACATATAACAGGCTAAACATGCCAAATATCGACTCCACGCAATGCAAATTATAATTTTCCAAACCCATGCTATTTGGATTTTTATCGATTTCTAGTAAAACTTAATTTTGACGTCATTTTGACGCTTTTTTAATGTTTAAATTTAGCTAATGGAAACTCATAATAATGATTTTGTGTACATAAATGTGTCCACGTCTCTTTAATTTAATACTCAAATTACTGTATTAGCTTATTGCAATAACATTTGCTAGTTAATTTTTTCTAAAAAGCGTTTATAAAACACAATTAGGCGTTCTTCTCACATGATTTACACATTGCTAAAATGATATAGCTAGGAACTGCCAGAACCAGTAACATTCATTGTTTAAAGGTTTTGCATATTTTTTTAAAACTGCAAGTGCCCTCGGTAAATCAGATGACTACAAAAATGTAAAATTCGAATTCTTTTCTTTTTGGAAACACAATAAATGATAAAAAAATCCAAGTGCTTTTTGTTTTTGATTGAGTAAATGTTGAATTACGGGGTAGCTGATACGTTCCCTGTCGAAGAGCATCTTCTCCAAGAACACGAAATGCAATAGTAGATTTCTTTAATAGACTTGTTAGCCTACAATGGGAACATTTAACTTTGTTCTGATAATGAACACAAATGTAAATAAACTATTTTTTACAAACCCTAGTTCATTCCATTAATAAACTTGATATTTCCTGTTTTTAATTGTACATTTTTTATTTTTAATTTCCAGAATAAGACAAAATAAATTTTTAGCAAATAGGAATATATTAGAGTAATGAAAAACAATTTAATTTATATGAGAGGAAATTTTTCGAAGACATTTAAATATACTAGTACGGCTATGTTACATGAGGCAACTGCGCCGCGTGCTTAGAGTAAATTTTTGCCACCACTGAGGATAGCTGTGATTGGTAGATTGTCAGCTCCTCAAGTTCCAAATGAAGAGGATTTGTGGGTCCCCTAGCAAGTTATTATTATTGTTATTATTATAATTATTTGTCAACGAATGGGCAAAATGCCGTGTTATTTGGAAACACCTCTCTTCACATTTTTGATGCGCTGGCATCCATTATTTGTATAAGACTGATACCTTCCGGTTGTTTGAATATGATGAAAACCTTTGGCATATGGGGGTTTACTAAGCACTGCCTGCTAATGGTGGTCAGGTGACAGTCCATGGCTACAAGGTTGCAACCGCTGCAGAGCCCTTGACGAATTTTTCTAATTTCTTCTATACTTTACAATTCATACATGTTTCTTCCTCGCTAGTACTAACTCACTCCTAAAAATAATGTGCTCCGTTAGTTTCCAATTCCTATAAAAATAATATATGTTTCTTTATTATTTCAAGTGCTGTGTTTTGTGAACTTCTGCATGGAATGCATTAGTGGTGTTTGAACTGAAGTTAGTAAATTTCCATCTTGCATAATCGATTTGCACAAACAAGAGCTCCAGTTAGAGTATTGTGGCTGTATGACAGCATTTACACCTAGTTACCGGACTCCCTTTATGCCAAACTGGGTCCTCCGAGTCATTTCGATCATACGCTGCCAATAGAGGTTCCAGTTCGAACACCTTCAAAGAACACCTTTAAGAACCCTTACATTTACTGTACGATAAAATATTTCCCAATATTCCCGTTTCAAAAGCGATCGTACTTAATTTTGACTTTGGTTTATCGTTAAAAAGTCAAAATTTAAAGAACTTTACGTCCTTATACAAAGTTTGAAACGATTTCCAAAAAAGTGCTTTTAAAACACCGAAAGTAAAGGTAACACACAACATCAAAAAATGCATTTTTAGTGGTGTAGAGTTAGGCATCGGTGATATCGTGTTTTGTATTTACACAAAAAACAACGGCTTCTTTTCAAAATATAACATAATATATAAAATAATTTAGATATGCTAGTTCTCCAGGCTTAGGATATAGTCGTATACAGAAAAAAATATATAAATTCAGAAAAGAAAATAATATTTCGATCTTTATAGGAAATATAATATTGTTTAAATTTGCATACATTTTATACGTTTTTAATTTTATTTGTTAATTAGTTTTTTGGAGAATATGAAGAATGAAGTCGATAAAGTGAGACATTGTGGAAAAAATAAAGAGAATGTGAGAAGCTGAGGCGAGGCTACTGAGCATCTCCAAAACGCCTTCAAAAAAAACACTAAAAATCAATTTTCAATAAAAAATTCGGAGTCTATTTGACTTAGCAGGCCTTAGCAAACAGTGTGTTAGTGAAAACCAGTTTGTGAATCCTAAAAAAATATACAATCCCTTCTTTGAAAGTTGTTTGCCTAATTTCACGGAAATGACTTTGAAAAGCGATAGTCCTAGCGTTATGTTGAAAAGTAAGATATTGCTGGATTTAAATCTGAGTTATCCTACACACTTAATCGTTTAAAATCGTGTTGAGAAGGTTTAACAGGTTTAAAAATTTGACAATTCAAATTATACGTCTACATTTACGATGTCAGTGCATTATGCTTGGCATTGAGGCACCGCCCATACTTCATTGGACTGCTTTGAGAAGTGCAGATAAAGCCGTAGGGTACAGTGAATAGTGATCAAATTGTACACTGATCTCTATGTTGGTCTTTTGCAACAAACATCCCATAGAATTAGCAAAACCACTGCATATCACAAAACTTAATGTAAAGTACGGAACTGCTATGCTACCTAAAATAGTTTGGTTAGTACGTGTTACGTTCGGTAACGGCCACAAGAGACGGGACGCGTCGTAACTCCAAACTTTATTCAACAAAGTGCAAGTCGTCATAGTAACGACTTAAACAAGTGTACATATTATACAGAAAATACAGATAAATAAATTACATTTCAAGATAATCAGAAAATTATAAATATAATTTTCTGGAGATACAACACTCCTCCCCTTCTTGGAAAGGTGTTTTCCGACGAGTTAAGTTTGGAAATACGGAAGGATTGGAGTGTGCAGTTCCTTTCGTAAACGTGGGTCTGGCGGACGTCCCCATTGTGAGCTAAAACGAACAGAATACATTTATTAGGTAATCCAACAGGAAGAGTAAAGGTGACAAAGGACCGAGGTCAGCGATCTTCTGTCGGATAGAGTGTGTTCCATGGTGCTCTTTGGCTGGAGCCGGGGCCCATCGATAGCTTTTTTGACAGCTGCTGGGAAACACTCGATTTCTTTGGTTAAAATTATTTTTCGAGTTCGAGTTCTTTCGATCGGTGCTCCGATTAGGTAGCGTAGCTTTATTTTTCATACTAGAGTTCCGTATTTTAAGTGTTTTCATAGTCATCGGGGAACGTCGCCGAATTCCATTCATTATTTCTTCCCCCTTTTTATAATCGAAAGATCGATTTCCTTCATCGTGGGAAAAATGCGACTTAATCGATTTTGTTAATGTGAAGTTGCGTTGTTCACACGCTTTGCATTTGGGCCGTAATGCATAATCGATCGATTTTCTACGTACCACTTTTTTCGATTGAGCGACTGCGGCAGCCTTTTTCCATGTCTCCACGGTGGAGGGAGGTGCGTGACGTTTGTCAACCGTGTCCTTAAATACGGTCATAACGCGTACCTCTGAGTTGGCTGACTGAGTCGTTTGAGGGTCCTTTGGCAGCCCAAGGTCCGACCAAATATTGAATTTGTCGATCAAGTCCAGACCGAGCAAATTTGTCCTTTGGGTAGAGACATAGCATGTCGTATTGCACGACTTATTATTAACTCGTACCCGACAACGTACAGACCCTAAAAGTGGTACTGGATTACCGGAAGCGCTGGATATGTTAATTTTTGGGTCCTCCAGTTTCGGTCTTCCGAGTTTAATCCATTCATTTGCTGATATCATGGTGACATCTGAGCCCGTATCCAATCGTAGGTGCATCTTGACCCCATTTATGATTACAGCGACAAATCTCCGCCTGGTCTTTGTCACTTGTATGCTGGCACGTAGGCCATTCGATTGCACTTTGTTACGTCCCGTACGATGACTCGGAGTAGGGCCCTTTCGTTTGGTTTTATCGCAAAACCCATCTTTGTGGCCTTTCTTATTACACTTGTTGCACAAGTGATTGATAAATGGGCAATCTCGATAAAAGTGGAATTTTCCACAGAACTTACACCAAGGTAACTTCCTTGGCTGGCTTCCACTTTTTGCTGGGCCGTTCTGAGTCCTTGCCAGAAATGATGTGGGTTCTGTATTGAGCACCAACTTAGCGTCTTCCACGATGTTCTGATATCGAACAAAGGCATCCGCTAGCTCTTGGACAGTCGTGTCGGGATTCTTGTCCAGGAGAGTCATGAGTTGGACTCGGACGGAAGATAACTCGGGGCTTTTAAGGCCTAATATAAAAATGAGACATTGTAGGTTTTGATATGTGAAACGGCTGAACTGGAATTCAGAGCAGAGTTTGTTGACTCTTGTTGTGTAGTCTCTAATATTTTCTCCAGACTCCATCGAGACTTTGAAGCACTGGAAACGGGAATTAAAAAGAGACTTTTCGCCTGAATATAAGATACGTAGAATTTCAATAGCCTCATCGAATGATAGATCCTCCGGTTTTCTAGGAAGAATATAATTAATAAAGAGTTCGTATGCTCTGTTATGAAGACGCCGTAGGAGTAAACGATTCTTCGTCGATTCCGACATGTCCGAAGACATTAAGTCTATAGTATCTGAGAACCGCTGTATCCATATCTGGAAATTGTCCAAAGATGGATCAAAAATGGGGATCTGATCAACGATTTCATCTGTAGTCCTCGTTTGCTTATTTAGCGCATTAGTTAGGGCCGCGAGAAGTTCTTCAATTTGCTGCGTCGCCATAATGTAAAGTACGGAACTGCTATGCTACCTAAAATAGTTTGGTTAGTACGTGTTACGTTCGATAACGGCCACAAGAGACGGGACGCGTCGTAACTCCAAAGTTTATTCAACAAAGTGCAAGTCGTCATAGTAACGACTTAAACAAGTGTACATATTATACAGAAAATACAGATAAATAAATTACATTTCAAGATAATCAGAAAATTATAAATATAATTTTCTGGAGATACAACAAAACTAGAATTTAAAAAAATTTTATTGTGAACATTAATATTCATAAGCGCCAAAATATAAAAAGTCATGTTAGTCGAACTTCAGGACAATTTGGAAACGAGATTGCAATATGCCGCCTACATTAATTAGTTGCGTTTATCAGAGTTTTGCTAGAGCATTTGTAGATAAGCTCCTAATATGGAAATATCTTCAACTTAAAGATAGAATTTTCATTTTACCAATTGGGCAAAACATACACAACTGGCAAAAACATACCAGCAGAATATCAATCGCCTTAGAAAGATCTTGTTATTCATGGTCTTTAAGCTATTGGCCATTCCATCAATTACATTTTCAAATGTTTCTCAGGATACATTAAAATTAGATTTGGTGGCAATCTGATTCAGTAGAATACGTTTGGTGTAGAGTATAATGGATTTGTAAAATAAGAAAACTCTTCAAAACCCAGTTTCCATATATTTTGTAAATTAATGTTATTTTCTATACCAAAAACCATTACTGTGGGGAAAATATCAGCATCGGCATCAAACAGGTATATATCAATTAAATAACCTAATATGAGTGGTTAAAATTAAGTAAATTTCAACATTGCACATATACTGAACTGTGCATGATAATCAAACAACGGTGTCTCTAGAGAGTGTTTATTTGATTGTAACTAAAATTTTGCTATTTATTACCTAAGTTTAAAACATTTTTTCACTTGTTTATGAAATCTTAAGAATGAATTTGTAGTTGGCGTGGGAATGACCAGTAGAAAATCACGATACATTAAAACCAACTGTCTGTTTGGTAACCGTTAGCTGTACATGACAGTGTTTATTTCATAAGAAAAAAAGGGTTATTAAATGGAATCTGCTATTTGAAGCCGTCGATGGCCAGTCAAAATTGTCAGAGATCGTTCCACTGAAACAAGCAAATACTAGCGCTAACGTGACTTTGCAAGATCTAATCTTCGTGACATATGGATTTAAACTGTCTCACAAATCCTGCCAGCGCAATCACACTTGAACACTTGCGCATACCACCTTTCTTAACTGTCTCAATGAAATGGACACCCTAAAACGAGCTCCTCTTCCGAAGCAAAGGAAGAAGGAACAAACAATGAGATTCCACAAGGTTTTGTATTAGCTAACCGAACAATCCTGCTTCCAACGCTTGAAGAAAATATCCGACTGGAATGCTTATAGGTAAAAAAACTACGACCGACCATTTGGCTATGTTACCCGGGATAAGCTATGCAAGTAATCGACACTCTTTACTCCTCTTTGCCTGAAAACCCACTCTCCAGATTATCTAAAATGCACATTTCCATGGGAGTAAGCAAGGCGATTGTTCGTTTCAGTAAATTTTGAAACGCTAGAAAATTAATCAATTCCCATTATCGAACGAAATCAAGTGAAATATCATATATATATGCATCTGTGTATCAATTTCTTTCCGAATAACCATTACTAGCGAGGAAGAACTCAGCTTCAAAGAAAAATGCATAAATTAGATATCCTAAAAAATGGGTAAGTTTGTCCAAATTTCAGCATTGCATATATTGCATTGTGCATGATACTCAAACAACGGTATCAAGAAAGAATGCTTTTTTGATTGAAACTAGAGAGTTAGCTATTCATTGACTGAGATTTAAACACAAAGTGAGTTGCAAATTGGTGCTCTTTTCGAACAGAAATAATACTTTAAGTTATGACGCTCGGATACTTAAATGCATCGAGAAATATCTGAGGTAAAAACGGTTGTACTTATCATGGTCATTGCAAAAATAATTTAGATTTTGGAAGTGGAAAGCAAGACTATAGAATAGGCATTCCTAACATGTATGTTGTAATCTTTGAGCAGAAGCTGCAAGTATATAAGGGCGATTCATATCAGAGCAGGTTACAAGTATGCGAGCTGTGTACCTACTCACGTTGTCAGTGGTATGTGCCTTAGGCTGCTCAACATCGAGCCACTACGAGTCAGTTCGTGATGGATGAGGTATGTCAAAATATGGAGCTGTCAAATAATTGCATTCATTATAGAGGTTTGCAGCGACTTCGGTGATCATAATTCAGAGGCACTTGAAGTCAATTTTCATGATGATCATTGCTAATTTTAATTAAAAATTACGTTTCGTGTCTTGCGTAAAATCGCCCTGACCTACCAATTACCAAGAAATGGAGTTAATTATTGTAAATACGGTTGTTAATGATTACCATTAGGTGACGTTCACCGCCAAGGTGCAACACATAACAGACTCTTGTCGACAGATTATTCCGGACAAAGATGAATTGTCAACTTTTTTTCCTTCTGTTGAATATAAAGTGATTAGTACAAACAAACACGTTCCTACCAATTGCTAGCTATACCACGTCGTGATTGGCCTTTCAATTGGATGTTGCATCTATTAAAAGTTGTATTCATTTCCTCGAATTATTTCAAAATATTCGGTTTCAAATAGTTCAATATATCACATGAATAACTGTTCGATATCTTGCTATAATGCGTAGTAGCTACACATCCCGTCTCTTATGTCTGATTAGCATTCACCGCTCCATTCTTTCGTACTATGTAATTAGCAAAGCTTCTTCGACTCTGCAACCAAATAAGAATTAGTTGATTGCCAGACATTGAACGATTTATCAAAAGCACATTTATTAAAATTCAGTTGAATACACCATTATTAGGCTTTGCTAATAGATCATCATTTTTCATCATCACTTCAAAATGAAAAAAACGACAATTGCACAGTATTTCCAGGTGCAACGAAATGCTTTATACACGCACAGGTCTTTTTTATGGGTTTACCGTATTGATGTACCAGAGGACGCATTGGGAACATTTCCACCTCATGTCCATATCCATTTTGCCATTTTGATCTTTTACGTGGCGGGATAGAAAGAATATTAGCATCATTAAATTACTTCCGTTTTATACGGTAATGCAATTAAAGTTAAAGTCGAATCCTGTGAGAATTTTAAACGAATTTGTTGCTCTTCAATGCTGTTTTCTTTCATTTTCAACCCTGTCCATAATTTCAGCTCAATATCCTTATTGATGACCTCGTAATTTCAGTTTTATTTTTCCTTTGAAGCAACTCGTAAAGAAAAATGAAATACCTATATATAGCTTAAAATGTCATGCAAATTTTTTGGTACTTGAATTATTCATGTCTGATATATTATAATCAAGAGGCGAAATAATTTTGTGGACTAAATTATGTAAGCACCTTTACGGAGTGTGAATAGAATTAAACTAAAAAATATATAACTGTGATTAAATTCAATTAAAATGCGAGTATTTTAAACTATGCTTTAAATCTCCATATATTGTTTAACAAATTTTTACACCTACAGAAAAAAATATATATGTGACGAGTTTGCTAGAAGAATTGTCATGCTTAAGATTTGCCTATGATTCTCAGTTAAGTTTGCAGCGAATGTCTCCAAACGAAGTCTTGCCAACACGCTTAGAAGTTATGATTTCATTTTATGAACTAAGTTAGGAAAAAATTATATGATTAAACCGATTTTCTATTATCTTTTGTACTTGAAATTTCGAGTGGTGTATGAAGTTGTTTCACATGTAATCTTTTAATTGAAGCAAAATCCTTAATTAATTTCCAACTTTTTCTTCGATATTCGGTGAAAAAATAATATACCAGTGCAAATTTTACTTAAAGTAAAAATTGTTGTTTATAAGTAGCAATAATTGAAAACTGGGGCTCAATTTTCTTTGGTCATATATTTTCTTAGAATGAAACTGCTATTCCAAATGCTCTATGACTCTAAATGTCATGTATTGCATACTTAGTAATCTGTCTTGGTTAACTAGCTTTTGATAAAAATATAATTTAAAGTCTCGATAAATTATTTGACGTATGGAAGTCGGTTTAGTGCAGCGCTAAAGATATGTTTGCTTTATTTTGATTTTGCAAAAATATTAAAAAATAACTTCAAGTTAAAAAATTTGCGAATAATGTGCGTAACATATCTCTAATTGTAAAGAATTTTAAATTAATAAAAATAAAAGATAACCTTAGATGAACTTTTCTGAAAAAATGTGGAAGACAGTTCAATTCATCAGAAAGAGTTTAGCGGATTTATAAAAACATTTTATAATGGAATAAAATGGATATTGACTAAAACGTTTTAATTCTGAAAGATTTTTGATTCTTTTAGTTACCTATTGGAAGAATTTTTGATATCCTCTATTTGCCACTGCAAAATAAGTACTGTTAAAAAATGTGATTTAGCTAACTATTTGCTTTCCAAATGTGAAATAGATGCGTATTTATACAAGAATAATGCTATATTTTGGTTATTGGAAAAACTGCGGTACTTATTTGACGTACTGTAAGGGAACACAATATTTTCCTCCATGAACCACTGCAATCGAGTTATGCAATACTTTTGTTTAGGAAGGATTCACATTACCCTTATGCCTAGAAGAGTCAAATTTTACTCATTTTGAAGCAATCATAATATTTGTGCTCATATTTTACCTCAATCTTTATCAGTAATCTTACTTTTTTAATTTCATATAACGAAGCCCTTTTCCTTTTCGACGAATTGGCAAATTTATTTATTAGGCAGGTTTAAACGATGACACTTTAACATAATAATAAACGAAAAATGTCTTGCTATCTTACCTAACCCTCTAATATTTTCTTTATCTCTGTTTTAGTGGCTTGACTCCTTTAACATTTTGTGCGACTTGCGATTAAGCATCATTGATAGAGGATATTTGCAGGTGTTATTCACTACTGCACTTATCAAATGCTCACCGTTCCGCTTATTTGTGTCAAACCGAAGTAAAATCTGTCCATTAAATTAAATTGGATTTGCCCTAACCAAAACGACTCCCATTACTCATCCTCACTGCTTCTCATTCAGAAGTGCCAAACGACTCCCGCCTTTCAGTTGCATTTTCATTACTTTCGTAGCTTGCAAGGCAATGGGGTTTTCGAATCTATAGAAATCTTCTTAATTTATGTTTTGGACATGTATTGGTATGTGTACTTCTTTGTAATTTTAATATTTTGTAGTTCCAATTAATCGAAATTACAGATGGTATTTCCAAAAATAGAACCTCATTTATTTAAACGAATCGTTCGCGTTATAGCAAAATCTGTGGATACCAAATCCGAAAGACGCTTTAGAATTATTCTATAAAACGTTGACTCTTTGACTTGTAAAAAAGACGGTCTCCTGTTATGAAATGCAGCACTATCTAAGACAAGAAAAAACAGTGGCAATTGTCCTTAAAAGATGCTTTTTACTAGTAATTTGGAAACACTTCGCAACAAAATGTCACTATCAGTACCCAGCTCGACAGAATGTTTTTTGCTAACGGAGAGCAATGAAACGCACAAACTTTTACGTTGTTTGGAAATAAAAAGCCTATATTCGTAAAATCCCTCCTTGTCGGTTTAAAATATATTCTTTTTATATGAATACTCATTTTAAACACTCGCCCTTTTCAGTGTCTTTCACTTTATAATTGGTTTCAAATTTATGTTTCATCCTAAATGACCATTTTCATGGTAACTGCTCATAAAAACTTGTAAAGGCGCAGGTGTACTTATTAGCTCTTTGAGAAATTGCCGTATTCTATGGGACAACCAAAGTCAATAAATGTAGGTCTTCTCAATTTTTGTAAAATTCGTAAAAATTTAGTAATTTTTTGGTAATATATATGGGAAAGTTGAAATCACAGAGCTGCATATATCGTTTCACCGATACACCAAAGTCACTATTTTCCATGGTGTTTTTGGAATTTAACAAAATTTGCCTTCCATATTCTTAAATAGTTTGTTACTATACTTTTTCTTTTTTGATAAATAGTAGTAATGTCTTCTTTTATAAAGTTTTTACTTTGTGATTGATGTTTCGTTTTTTTAGAAGGCAAGTGCGCCAATCAGTTAACGTATACAAATAAATGAGGAATATGTCGTTTCGGTATGTACGAAACAATCCATCCAACATCTCATCATTTATCTAGAACTGAGCAAAAATCCCAAAAAGCCCGACCGACGACTTCTTTTGGAATCGTTGCAAGGCGGTGGTCTTCGTTTTAAAGGAATTCTCCATGGAGGCAGTGTCGTCGGTATAGGCGGTGCCATAAGCACACCTCTGGGGTTCAGATTTGGACCCTCTTCTGGTGGCAGTATCCAAGTTCCAGCTACTTTAACCCTTTTCGTAGGGGGTGCAGTTTATGGCCCAGGTGTTCGTTTTGTTGGACTTCCTGGTGGCGGTCGCTTTCTTGGCGGCGGTTTTGGCCTTCGCGTTACAGGCCCTTTTTTCGTCTAGGAATTCGTGTTGTAGACTTAAGCGATGATTGCGGCGTTGTTGTCCATAGTGTTTGCTGAGTGGTTGCTTTGTTCTCTGGCTGGTTTGGTAGTGGTGGTGATAATGGTGGTGTCGTAGCTAGAACCGGAAGAAATGTCACGATAGTGAGTCCGAAAGGTAACGGAGTTTCATGTGGTCGATCAGCGCGCATTAATGCCCCAAGAGACCTGCCGTTTTTCTGGCTACCTATTATGAATGTTCAAATGCAGAATTTACATTTTTAGGACTGCATAAGATAAAATAGTTTTCGTTTAAGGATTTTATTAGAATTTCCATGCATTCAATTCTGCGAATCCAGATTGTAACTTACCGAATACTGGAATTCCTTTTACTTCAGCTGCGGCTATCAACAGAAGAGCTAAAAAATTTTACAGTTAATAATAAAAACTGCCTGAATTTCAGAACACAACCTATCTGTTAGCAAGCAGTTTGGAACCGTCCTCCACCTCATTGATATTACTTGCCGCAAAGTTGCTGGTTAGTCTTCGCATAAAGAGGCATGCCTTTTATATCTTGGCGTGTAACGATTGCGCAATGGAGATGTTATTGGCTAAAATTTCGAGAAAGCTTTATGTGATCATTTTATTAAAAATCATTTCATTTAGTTATTTGTTTGTTTTGTGAGAAAACAATATCGCCTTTATATGTTTATTTTGCATAATTACTTTAACTAAGAATATGGGTTATTTTTTGCGATAAATACTAAATTGGGAGCAATAAACTAAAATAAAGTGAGTTGCCTTCAGGATGGATTTTAATAGGTATATAAATTGTTGAAAGGTTTTTCTTCATGTTATTCAGCAATTTTTCTAACTTTTACAAACCAGCAGACCTAAGATATCTTGTATTTCATTCCGATTGCTATTAATTTCGCTCAGCTTAAATCCATTGATTTTATTAATAATAGTATTCCATCAAAATGATGGTGTTTGTGAACCTTCAGAAGGACTGGAGGATGTGTTTGTTAGTCATACAACAACCAATCAGCAAAAGTGTTCAAAAAATATGTGAGAATAAATTGCCCAATTATTCAAAACATTATCCTTGGAAATTAGCAAAGTGCACAGAAGCAGAGAAAAAGGCTATTATAATAAACAAGCAAATTAACATTTCTCATACTTGTAAATAGCATGAGAACAGCAGGAGAGGGGATTCAGATGCCAAGTTCTAACAATAACCTATTGTAATATACACGAATTAGACAGAGTGGTGGAAACAGCCAACACTTTTGGGGTCACACAAGTTGACAGGACATACACTGTCAAAACTTGTCATTTCTCACTGTTTTTGTTTACTATTGTTGTATTAGTTATTTTCATATAAAAGTAGTTTTTTGCAGGATTCGGAAAAGTTGACACAAGATCTTAAAAATTGCAAATTCTTGGTGCTCCTACGGCGTAACAGAAATTGCCTGAAAATAAGTTATTGGAAATTGTTGCATGAAACGCTTCGACAATTCACTGTAGAAATCATTGAACATCAACAGAAACGTGATTTATCTGGCTCACTGACCTTTGCTATTTTCGACTCCGGCAGTGCCTATGTTTGGAGGAAGCCGAAAGTATGATTTTGTAAAATTAATTGGCACTTTGATGATGACCTGGTGTGCTGTTCCGCTATGAATTGGCTGTGCTTCCAAAAATTAACCCTTAATTGTTCAGAAACTGTTTCCGAATAGAAAAGCAGCCATATTTCATGATTATAATGTACAGTTTGTATGCAGCTAGTGTTGTTAATGACAGGCAGCACGAGGAACATTCTTACAAATTTGAGCATCCCATATGAACTACAACAATCCCAGACGTCAACAATACTAAGAAACATTAATGATCACTTTTAACAATACAAGTATGAATTCGTCTTTAAAAATATGAACGGTTTATCAACCAAAAAAGCCCTTACGTTTCTGTGGAATTTTTGACAACCACTTTAAATCATCACGTTAGTTAATTGGGACGCTAATTGTATCCACACCAAATTAAAAAGTAGTTCGTTTATTTTTCATGTGATTTCACTGTTTTTCCTAATCTTATAAAAAATCTGTGACTTGGTTAAAAACCAAGTAAAAAGTTATTATGAGCATTTAAATTCGTAAAAATAATTGTACGAATTTTAATGGGATATTTCATGTACAGAATAACTAACATATTATTGACTTAAAATGCAATATTTTACAAAGTAATTATTCTTTTGGTACCTAAGTTTTTTCAAGCACCTGTTTATTTTTCCAAGTATTGCTTAGGTTATCTATACGATTAACTTTCAGCTACTTCGATAATGATAAGTAGCGGCAATTCTAAGAATGCTCCTAAAGCACGTAAGTGATGTCCTGTAGAGGTGTGGGATTCGAATAAACGTCGTACACGCCATCAACTATCGAACCTGATTTGTAGCTATATAGTTAATATTTAGTCCTAATAAATGTAAATATAATGGAATTTTGCACAGTAATACATTTATTGCTTTTAGCGACTAGCCTTCAAAGCATATTATTTACAAAATGGAATTCAACTTGTGAATCGCATATATAATTTTTCTAATTCGTTAGTCTCTATCTAATTTTGGAAAGCAATCTGAAATAAAATAAAATAGTTTAAACTTTTCTTCCACAGTTAATAAAGTGAACCAAAATACCTAAAAAATGAAATATTTTTAGGAAAAAAGCACCTTTTATGGAATCGTAATAATAAAAGCGATGTATTTTATAGATCATAGTTAAGTATAGGATACTGCTTACACAAAACAATTTTAACATAACATGAAAATTGTTAATGTTTTATAGCAAGGCATATTGAGGTTACCATACATGACTGATGATATTAAAATGATTTTATAGGAACACTTTAAACATAGATTATATAGCTCTAGAAAAATATGATTAATCGCATCAAAAGTCAGGAGAAATCGATATTTAAAATACAGCCTTTGCATGTGCAAACAGTGAACAAGGATACTTTTTTAATAAACCTACTTTGGACTATTTAAAATACAATTCCTAGTACTTTTCGTTCTGCTGCTCTTTTGCAATCTTGGTTTTTATCTTTCTCATTAGAAATGCTCACCAAAAGGGTTGATTAGACTGAATTTGTATAAAGTCAGCAAACACTATGGACAACAACGCCGCAGTCATCGCCTAAGTCTAGAACACAAATTCCTGGACGAAAAAAGGGCCTGTAACGTGAAGGCCAAAAATCGCCGCCAAGAAGGCGACTGACACGAGGAAGAACAACAAAACGACCACCTGGGCCACAAACTGCATTCCCACCGAAAAGGGTTAAAGTAGCTGGAACCTGGACACCGCCACCATATGATTGCTTGAAAATGAGTTAAATTTAACTTTTCTAGACATTAAGGCTAATGTGAATCTTTTCTAAATAAAAAACTTTTGCATAACTCGATTGCAGTGGTTCATGGAGGAAAATATTTTGTTTTCATAGTTTTTTTACGGTACGTTAAATAAGTGCCACAATTTCTCTAATAACCGAAATATAGCATTATTTTGGTATAAGTACGCATCTACTTCACATTTAGAAAGCAAATAGTTAGCTAAATCACAATTTTTAAAAGTACTTATGTTGCAGTGGCAAATGCGGGATATCATTCGAATGGGAGACATCATATTTTTGATTGCAAATATTAGTAAACCGTCTAGGGGTGTCACAAAATCTCACAAATTTTACTGCCTAGTGAAGCAGCTCTCCGAGATTTTCATTCACTTTAAGTAGACCAATGTAAGTAGTATAAATTTTTCTTAATAAATATAGGTTGGAAAAATATATCTTATGGCTCTTTAATCGGACTTTACCTGATTTAGAAACGGGAAAATTATACTTTAGTAATTAGATTGTTTATGAGTATCCTACTTATTCATTTCATCATTAAAAACTCCCTTTATTACAAAAAGTGAAAGACATAATTTATTTTAGTTTTCAATGGAAAGTGGTGCTTTATTTGTGCCCAAAATGTGTAGCAAGCGACAATTTGTAAATTAAAAGAAAACAAAATATGTTATTTCAGTTTAGTTATTTCGTCACGCTACGATCTTGAAAGAAGTCCTCAGCCAGGCTTTTTGGATTTTCGCTGGGTTTCAGATAAATGATGACATGTGGTTGGATTGTTTCGTACATACCAACACAACATGTTCCTCATTCATTTTTATTCATTAACTGATTGGTACACTTGCTTTTAAAAACACAAGCAACATCAATCACGTAAATAAATATTAAAGTTACATTGTTTTACAAAAAAATTGAGAAGGTGGAGTAATAAATTGAATAAAAATTTAGTAGACAATTTGTTCAAAGTCCAACAAACACCAAGGAAACTAGCGACTTTGGTGTATTGTTGAAATGGCATATGCAGCTGTGTGGTTTTGACTTTCCCATATATTTTTTGTTTGTTTTCTTTTTTTCATTTACAAATAATTTACCATTCAAAAGTGAAAACATTGTTGCCATTCGAGCAAATATAATAAAACACCATTTTTTTAAAACTGGATTAAAAAAGATGGGAAAGGTGTTAATTCATTTTTTTCTGCTTTTGTTAATTTCTCATGTTACGATCACTGTTAGAGAACACTTTTCTGCATCACCAAATTTACAGAGAAATGTATGGCAATAAAATTATATATAGATATATATATCGATCCTTAAAATTACATGAACCGCGTTCAAAAAATTCTTCTCCTTGATGTTATATTAAGTAGGTCATTATCTTGATGTTAATAATAAATTTTAGTTTATTATATTTTTCCATATCTCGATAGACACCATCTAAATCAAAAAAAATGTAACAGTTTTTAAAGCAAAATTACCTTTTAAAGAGGAGTTTACGAAAATTAAATAAACTTTCGAAAATTAAAGTTATGGAAATAAGACGATATTAAATGAACAAAGTACGAGACTTTTAGTGACATTTGAAATTATTATATAATTTAATCAGTTGAATATATTAGCAGGGGACAAACAACTTTAGACGACCACAAACTTCTAGGCCTCATAATGTGTTTATAACAAAATATTTAAATTTTTGCTTTTTGCCCTAAAACAATTTTCATAAATGTGGTCAGCAAATGCACAATAATTCTTTATGTGAAATTAAAAACACAATTTATGTTCTCACTGAATTATATACTTCAGTAGTTGACCACATATGCGGAACACGGGCACTCCACAAATTCTTAATAATGAAATTGCATTACAAAATAGCAAGTTTTTACAAGAGATGGTACGACCAGATGTGACGTTTTTGTTTAAGTAATTCTAAGAGATAACAATGATTTGCAAAAATTAAGATTAAGTCACGAGCGAGAGCTAAACAGGCAAAAAATAAATAAACGTTCTTCTTGATTTGAAAATAACAATAGAATAGATTGGCAGGTAATCATATGAAAGGGTTAGCAAAATTCATTTTTAATTATGATTATGTAACTTGTAAAACAGTTTTTGCATTAAATTAACAGCATTTATTTGGTTTTAAAGCAGGAGATATTTATGTATTTCGATCATTTGTATTACTAGTTAAAAACGTTTCCATTCATTTCGAATTGGACTTTGCCATGAGGTCAATATATCAAAGCTGCTAATATTCTGTTTAGGTGATAAAATGAATTCAAAGTGTTTTATTTCGTTTTACAAAATATGTTTGACACTTAGATCTGAACACATTTTGAGGATCAGGGTGCATTTATTCGGATTTAAATTTTGCTTTTCGTCTAAATAGGATTATTTAATAGTTAAAGCAGTTTTAGGTTATCCTTTTGTAACAGCTAGTAGCGCCTATATTCGTGAATATAACTAACCGTGATTAGAAGTTTCCTAAAATTAAATAAGATATGTTAATTTAGCTGAAACTTTCATTTGTTTTAAAAGATAACACCCGATTGCCTTTATATCGCAGCTGAGAAACGAACGATGTGTAGTAGTATTATAACTGTAGTCATAAGGCAAACGCATCAATTTCAATAGCACATTAAAAGTAAAATAGACATTTACTTAATATTTATGTTCCGTGCAGATAATATGGAAATACCGTTAAAGATAAATTGATTTTGGTTTAACGAGGTTGTAAAACAAGCCGATCAAGCGTATTACCCCGTATATTTACGAAAGTGCCAATTTACGCTTTAATAGCATCATAAAAATGTACCCCTTTTTACACAAATCAATCTCACAAATATATTTTGAACCTTCTCAAGTAGATTGGTTGAAAATTATTTTATTGTCATGGAATAGTCACATGGAACACTAAAATCATGAAAATTTTACTTAATTTAAACTCATGGTTCTCACGCAATTATTAGTGAATAGGCTTTTAAGTAATATTGTTTTAATTTGCATGCACATGTTTTAATACTAAATATATTTGTACGGAAAATTCGCAGATATAGAGCAATTTCGGTGTCTAGTTTCCAATGATTATGCTGTGTTTAGTGCCTATGTGTCGCAGTATTAGAACTGTAGTTTTAACGCAAACGTATCGATTTTAATAGCACATTAAACGTAAAATAGACATTTACTTAATATTTATGTTCGATGCAAATAATATGGAAATGCAAATAAAGATAGATTGATTTTCATTTAACGATGATGTGAAACATGCCAATCAAGCGTATTGCCCCGTATATTTACGAAAGTGCCAATTTACGCTTCAATAGCAACATAAAATGTACCCCTTTCTACACAAGTCAATCTCAAATATATATTTTAAACCCTCACAGACAAAGTGGTTGAAAATTATTTTATTTTTATGGAATACTCACATGGAACATTAGGCTCATAATATTTATGTTTAATTTAAATTCATGGTTCTCACGAAATTAATAGTGAATATGCTTTTAAGAAATATATTGATGTTTATATAAGATTTTAAATAATATTGTTTTAATTTTTACGCACATTTTTGATAGAAATATATTTGTACGGAAAATTCGCAGATATGGAGCAATCTCGGTGTCTAGTTTCCAATGACTATGCTGTGTTTTGTGCCTATGACGTAACAAAACCTAGTATTGGGTAGGACTAAATAAAGACGGCGATTTAGAAGCTCGCTCTGAGTCATTTTAAACAAATGAGATTCGGCTAATCATACATAATTGATGGGGTATCACTCTATGAGTTATATATTTACGAATCAATGAAAGCATTAGTGTCCTTTAACAGACTGTTCGAGCACTGGCGTTCATCTATTAGCAAGCTTTTGAACGCCGACAATCAGTTTAAAAAATGATTCTCTAAGGTTAGAAATAACAATGAACTGGATAGTTAACACCTGCAGAAAGTTGTTCTTTGAACTTTTATAAAAGTATCTTTGTCACGTTGGGTCAAGCAATATATAAATGAAATAAATAATTGTTGCTATATTTAAAAAAATACGTATAATGAAATATTGACATCCACCAGCTCTATTTGATGGTTACCGAGATTGAGGTGTTGATCTATGTAAGCATTAAACTAAGGTGATTCTTTTACCTCACTCAGTTTCGCACTGGTCACGTTAATATATTTAATCTTAAGGCCTATTGAACCTTTTGCAGATTTAAATACACTTTACACGGCAAATTCGTGTGTTATGCAAATAAAAACGAACGTTAAATGGTTCATATCATGAGGTTCTAGCTACGATCCAAGTGACAAATATCTTGTCACTTTGAATATGCCCTATTGTGAAGCGTTTCATGATCTAGATTTTGTCAATTTCCTATCGTCAATTTCCATGCATGTGAATCCAAATATGGGTATTTTTGTAATCATTGATATAACAGGCAGGAAATACAACAATTTTATCATAATTTTTTCCCAATTTTGGAGAACAAATAACTTTTTTATCAAATTGTCTAGAAATTGATCTCTAATTATCTTTTGTCAGAATTAAGTCACCACTTTTCCATCAATGCGTTCACATATTATGAAGTCTACTGGGTACTCAAAAAGATATAGTTAATTTTTTCCGATGTTCACAAATAAAACAAGTCTGTCTGGATTCCACTAATATACAAACTATCGCTGTTTTGGCCACTCTTTAAAGTCTATTATAATTTTAGCATATTTAACAGATGAGTTGGTTAAAGAATTTGCGACAAGGCATCCATGATTTTATAAATTTTCTTCATAGAAAATTGCCATTTGCAAATAGTAAATGGGCTTGGTCTTCCCAAGGTTCACAAATAAAAACGTCCATTTTGGTGCCTATCTATCTAAATAGCAGTTTTGGATCCTGTTTCAAGAAATCCCTTACGAATGTTCTTAACGTCGATATCGTGGAGGTGGTGAGCGTCAGTTAGGCTGCGGATATCGCATATATGCAGGTGGAGACTCTCCATAGGGAGATGATTCCCCATATTTTGGTGGAGGCTCTGTTGGAATGGGTCGCCGTGTTGTTGTCGCTGTGTGTCACTGACACAAACAGCATTAAACGGCAATATGGTGGCGGCGTTGAACGTTGGTGATCTTGTGAATGTTTGATAGCGTCTCCGCCTACCAAGGTCAGGCTAGTGATTTGGAGTATATAAATTACGCCAAGATATAAATAGCATGCTTTTTATGCGAAAACCAGTTAGTGATATTGCGGTAAGTTATAGCATGAGGTGGAGGAAGGTTCCAAACTGCTTGCTAACAGGTAGGTTGTGTTCTGAAAATCAGACAATTAATATTATTAACTTTATCATTTTTCTTTAGCTCTCCTATTGATAGCCGCAGCTGAAGTAAAGGGAATTCCAATATTTGGTGAGCTACAATCTGGATTCGTAGAAGTGAAAGCATAGAAATTTTAAACAAATATTTAAACGAAAACTACTCTATCTCATGCACTCCGAAAAATGTAAATTCCCTATTTAATAGGTCGCCATGGAGACGACTGGTCTCTTGGCGCATTTATGGGTAATGGTCAACAACATAGAACTCCGTTGCCATTCGGTCTCACTATCGTGACGAATTCGCCGGTCCTAGCTACGACACCACCACTACCACCACCACCATACCAGCCAGAGAACAAAGCAACCACTCAGCAAAAACTATTGACAACTACGCCGCAGTCATTGCTTAAGTCTGCAACACGAATTCCTGAACAAAGTAAAGGGCCTTCATGGGCAGATAGAGGGAAATGGAAGGCTATTCCATCGATAACTCCAGTTCCAACAACACCACGAATAACATTACTTTATCTGCTGAACCAGCCGGTAACGCGAAGGCCAAAACCGCCGCTAATGAAACCCACACCGAAGCCACAGACAACGCAGCAGCCACGAGGAAGTCCAACAAAACGACCACCTGGGCCACAAACTGCACCCCCACCGAAAAGGGTTAAAGTAGCTGGAACCTGGACACCGCCACCATATGAGGGTCCAAATCCGAACCCCAGAGGCGTGCGTATGGCACCGCCTAAAACAACGACACCGCCTCCGTGGAGAATTACTTTAACACGAAGACCACCGCCTCGCTACGATCCTGAAAGAAGTCGTCAGCCAGGGTTTTTGCGATTTCTGCTCAGTTCCAGATAATGATGACATAATGGTTGGATTGTTTCTTACATACCAACACAACATGTTCCTCATTCATTTGTTTACATTGACTGATTCGTGCACTTGCCTTTAAAAACACACAAAACATCAATCACAAAAAAAGACTTTATGAAAGATAAAATTACTACTACAATAAAGGAAATGTGTAATAATAAATTGCATAAATATTTAGTAGGCAATTCGTTTAAGTTCTAACAAACACCATGGAAACTAGTGACCTTGTTATTTTCTAATTTTTAATGTACCAGTAACATTTTGCTGATTATGAGCAGATGCACAGTTAATGGTTTAGGAAAATTTTGGTTTGGATAAATCACTCTAAATTGGTACTTCAAATATATCTTTAAAAGGCAAATATTAACAAATTCAATAAAACGTATGAAATCTGTAACAAAATCGGCGAAAATATTTGATAGATTTCTTGGAAATAACGTTAAGGTAAATAAAGCAGTGATCCCTTTGCCTTTCAATTTTTAAATGAGAATTTTAATTCGCTCTTTGGGTTTCACTTAGTATTTAAAAAGGCATTTTGGAAATTTTGAAAGCCCTGGTTTTAACAGCTTCTCCAACTTAATAAATTCATTGCTTCAAAGGGTGTCGCCACTTCTTCGCCCATTTGTGACTTAAAACCTGTATTTAGTTTATGTGCATTAATTTTATTGCCACAAAATCAGTTAGATTGCTATTTATCAAAATTCAACTTTAGCATGAAGAAAGTGCACACACCCGTACAATTAGATACAAAATGTCGCTTAATAAGAAATCGCTTACAAAAAATCATTCAAAGATATTTTACAGGAAGACACACATGACTGGGCAAAATAAAGAGATATTCGAGAATGGTCAATTGTCTATTTCACAAAATTACAACAAATAATAATACATTTTAACGAATATTGCAAATATTCACAAGATCTGCATTTATTGACTTTGGCTGTCAATAACAAAAGGAGCTAATAAGTACACCCTCACTTTTACAAGTTGTGATAAGCAGTTACCTTGATAACGGTCATTTACGATGAAGCATAAATTTGAAACCACCTATAAAGTGAAAGACACCGCAGAGAGAGAGTAGTTGAAAAGAGCTTCCATATAAAGGCATATATTTTTGCACTGACAGGGAGGGATTTTATGAATATAGGCTTTTTATTTCCAAACAACATAACAATATGCTTTGTTTTGATCTCCGTGAGTAAAAAAACATCCTTAGCCGAGCCGGGTACTGCTAACGACTGTTTTTGCGAAGCGATTTCATATTATTAGGAAAAAGCACCTTTTAAGAACAATTGCTGCAGTTTTTCTTGTCTTACATAGTGCTGCATTTCATAACAGGAAAAAGCCATTTTCAATAGTCAGAGAGTCAACGTTTTTAAAATAATTCTAAGGCGTCTTTTGGGTTTGGTATCCCCAGATTTTGCTATAACTCAAACGTTATATATATAATGTTAACAAATAAAAACCGTGAGTCTTTGTAACTACCCGTTCTTAATAACGGTTTTCATTCGTATGAATTTCTTCTGCTTTTAAAATTTGCTCAGAGGATTGCTAAAAAACTTTTTATGTACTGTAATATGGGACTTAGGGATTTAATCTGCATATAGATGGTAGCTCTTTACTGTTCTTGTGGTGGTAGGTGATGCTTTAAGGTGGTAATTTTCACAGCTAATTGTATTGTTGGTGGAAAATAAGGAATTACCCATGTTTATGAAATAGCCTAGACCCCAGATCAAATTGCTATCTTATTGCAGAGGCTGTGCATAAATTGAATTATAATTGACACTTAGTTACACGCCAGTCTATTGACAATCATCTGCGATCGTTTTCCTCAAATTTTATGTGAGAGAATATGCGGATTCTTCTAAGATCGGATTGTTTCTCACAGTCGCACATGCTAAATTAACTAAGCAAATATGAACGTGTTATTCGGCACATTATTATTCAGACCAATGAGAAAATCAGACAATAAATGCAGTATTAGTATTAAAATATTTAATAATATTTAATGCGTTTAATATTAAAACTTAGCATTTTCTAATCTATTCATGTTTTATGTTCTTTGATAGAAAATGTCATCGAATCGAAGTTCATCATTTAACCGCTTTTCAGTCGTAATTTTTATGATTTAAACGCTTAAAGACAGCCAGAGGTACAATTAAATTACCACATAACGTCTGCCAATATTAGATTGTTACCATTAATTTGAAATTTTCATAAAAAAATTAATATTAGGGTAGAAGACCGCAAGCTCAAGATTTCTATCATAGTAGAATGTCTAAGTTTCACCACACTGCTGCAGCTGAAAGGAAAATTTCACAATAGCTGTAAAAATGCTTTATTTTTAAAAAATATTAAAAAACTGTTTTGTTGATTTTTTATACGGAAATACAGGTTAGTAGAATTTTCGGAATTTTACCAATTTATACCCTTGGATGCGCAGTATCCGTACCTAGCGGTATAGATTTTAAAGCGTTTAATTCGTAATTAACTTTCTACTTCAACATGCTTTTTCAACAGCTTATTTTATGAACAGCGTTCTTGCTTTGCTTAAAACGGACCAATTTCGATTGAATGGATTATTAAATAGCAATCATATAAACTAATTTTTAACTTGTAACTAATGGACTTATTCAAAATATTTCAAAATTTTCTCAGGCAAAACTTTCGAAATTATACAATTAATTTTCACATTATGATTGTAGGGGAAAGGGTTATGTGTGCACAAGGTTAAGAGTGTACCTTTAGCGTTTTATTGCACTTTAACTGGTAAAACATAAAAATCGGTTACATTTTAATATGCCAATCATTCGCTATCGATGCTCTAAACCTATAGAGCTTATTAATTGTTTTAAGTGCCTTTTTTAACTTTTACGCACTACACCATATAAAGCAAGTTAAAATACTAAAAGTGTACTTTTAAGATTTCATTCTTATTTTTAGATAACCATAAATGAAGCTTATATGCAAAATATTCTAAACTGTTATAAAATGCACACTTTAATGATCGTCTAGCTTCTTTAAAATAAAAATTCTAAAATGTATTGCTTTGACATTAAATACTGCCTAGAACTAATAGAAATTTATATTACTTGAAATAATAGTACATTTGCTTGCCTTTTATGTCATTAAGTTCACAAAGAAAGTGAACTCGGAACCTAATGTTAATGAAAGAATCAGCTTAAAAGAAAGTGAAACGAGTTTTGTTAGCGAGACAACGGTTTCAGGTATTCTAAACTATTTTACAGTCTACTTTATAAAAGTAAAATAAGAAAAAACCCGAAAATATATATGTTTACCATATATTTGTTTTCCATCTTGTAAGGTTCCAATTTTGATATATATCCGTAATGGAAACTTCTGATAAAAACCTTGAATATCATGGAAATTTTTCATTTATTTATAAGTAAAATTTGACTGATTTTTAGAGTCATTACATAAATAAAGAAGGAAGAGATCCGTTTAATGGATTAATTTAACATGCTTTCAGCAGATTCTAGCTTTAGATACTTTAAAAAGCATATATGTATTTCGTATTATCTTTATAAATTGTTCCAAGCAAAATAAGTTACTTTGAAATAATTTCATCGAATTTTAGGTTAGCTAATTTTTAATTCTCATAACCTAACAGCAAAACATATAACAGGCTGAACAGGCCAAATAACGACTCTACGCCATGTAAGTTATAATTCTCGAAATCCATCCTATTTGGCCTTTTGTCGTTTCTGAGCAAATTTTCATTCTGCTGTTATTTAAGAATTAAAAATCCCTCTTAAATGAGCAAGAGTTTTAATTAAGGTTAGGTTTAGCTAATGAAAACTCATAGTAACTCGTATGATATTGTCTTCCAAATGCACTAGAATAACATTAAATTCTCCCTGTTGAATATAAACAAAATGTTCTGTGTTCAATACGTTTTAAAAATTTATAATTATTTTTGTACAAATACGGATCCAATAATAAACTGCAGTTGTTGTAATCGATTTTTCGTAAACGAACTTAAAATTATATTATCTCATTTTGCCCAGTGATTAAGAAGTGTTTAGTAGACAGACTTTTTACATAAAATAGCATATTTTACAAATGGAGGTTTAAAGGTACGTCAACATGAAATGCTCTCGTCTTCAAATGTAGACCTGAAATACAGCTTGTGAAGGTCAGTATATTTCATTACAAATTATCTGTGCATTTTAAATTATTCTCTGGTTAAATAGTGTGAGAACTTTACTGTCAAAATTACGGACCTCTGAGCAAACACGTCAATATGAATTTGCATTTTCATAAATATTTTCTTTAGAATTTTTAGGATATCTAAAACCAAAGGTGGATATCAGTTTAGCAGACATAAATGCTACTAAGTAATCCTTATTTTAGATGACAACATTCGTTTGTAATTTGCTTATTTATAATTTACCCACAGGTAAAGTATTTCCTTATCGACAACAGCGATTGAGGATATGTATGCATTATAAACCGTTACTATTATCGCGATGGACATAGTCCACATCTAACGGCCACAAGTTCACCAAAGCTACCACTACTAAACTAAAGGCCGTTTAAGGCCGTTTCTTCGACGAAAAGAACATACGCAGAATAGAGAAGCACCACCTCCATTCATGCAATATCCTTATCCAGATCGTCCGTCACCACCACCATGACATCATCATGAACACGCATACAACCATTATATATTGGATGCAAAGGTATGTTGGGATATTAAAGTTATGTTGTCTAAGATTAAAAATCCTCTAATGATACAAGTAGTTTTATTTGATTTGGGATTCACAAATTTCGTACATTCAGCAATAGTGCCTCATACTTGGATATATTCTACACCTTTGATATGATGTTAGAGCTAAACGCGCATTAAATGTTCAACGCTTACAACCACCAAACTTATCTCCCGTTTCACCAACACGGTTTATTGCTAAATATTCGTTATTTGTTTTCAGTAGAATACTAACCAGAAGTAATCACTTAGTGACGAGCAACACACAAAATTACAATTTCTATCAAGGAATATTGAAATTCTAAAAGTGTTGTGAATTCATTCATTCGCAATTTTTTAGGAAATTTTGCAAACTCCAAATATCGGTGGTAAAACTTACGGTCCCTTAGAAAGAAATTCAAATAATAAACCTTTGATGTTATGGTAAAAATCCACCGAGCTTTCTGAATTAAACATATATTGAGTTATATTTTTAGACATTTAGTGAAATTACAAAATTTACAGGCACATATTCTTAATTGTGCATATTTTCCTTCCGATTAGTACAGTAACTGCTTTTAATTGAATAATCATAGTAAATCGTAAGTTGATGAGAACACCGCCAATAGAAGTTCCAGTTGGCACACCTCCAAAGAACCCTTCTAAGAACCCTTAAGCATTTTTTTTCTTTTCTGATAATATAGGCAAGCTTCGGCTGCCATTGCTTAGCGTAAGAATTTGACTGTCGTGAAGGTGTCCTAACCAAGTTACTCACTTGGCTTCCAGCCCAAGCCAGGCCACAGCAAACCACGAAATGCAACCTTTTTTCAGTTGGGCTGGGTTGAGCTGCAACTTGCCTTTTTGTCTTGTCGATGGGAAACGTGAAATGGCTAAAGCGGTAAAAATTATCTTTACTTGTACATATAGCCCTCTAGAATTGCTGTACCAATACGAGTGAAACTTTACGGGGTAAGAGCAAAATACCGAGGACAACTACCAGTACCAGCAGTTAAAGAAATAAGTAGACAAAATTACTTGATTTATTAAAATACTTTTCTGACTGGACAAAATTACGCATATAATTTGATTTTCCCAGGATTTCGTTGTTATGAAATAAATAAAACTCAATTTTCTTAGGCATAAAGAATAATGCAATTGCTTTTTTCCCTTAAAAAATCTTTGAAATTTCGCAAGGTCAAGGCTTTTAGCCGGCAATATTTCTCCAATCATATCTATATCTAAGGTCTTCTTTGAAAAAAAGGAATAAATCCCAAAATTGACCGATTAAAACCATTTATTGACAATAATTTGCACAAAACAAATATAAAAATATTGTTCGAAAGTATATATATTTATTAGTTTTTAGCCTTTAAGACAAATGTGTATGAATTTAAATTAGTTGTTTTTCTTGTTTTCAAAAAGCTGATTTTATGGCAACGTTATAAAAATATTCTCTTAAGATGAATTAAAACTGTTCATAAACAGATTACTATGTGCGTTATATTAGTCAATGTAAAAAATTTAAAAAATATACATATCATTTTTTACAGCATATTTAGCAATGTTTTCTACCAATGGATGTTTGAATTCGCTCGGCTAAATGGTGTTTTGAAGCGATAATTTGTTGATTATAAAATCATACATAAACAAAAAAGTGAATAATTTGTTAACTATTTGGTAATTTCGCTTAGCAGAAATATTTAAATATACATTCCAACATGTAAATATTTCGTTTTTTAATTTATATAACACATTTGAAATTAAAGGAAAAATTAAGTACTCTTCCAATATACAATTTAAAACAAAAGAATCATTTCAATACGCTAGAATAAAGATGCCGGTTTTACTAATTTGGAAATGACATTATTACATTTAGTCCAAACTAGGTAAGGTGATGTGGAATCTCCATTTTCTTTGGTTTGAGGAACCTGGCCATGCAGATTGAACTTCTGGTGGAACCGTTAGTATGATTGAGCAGTAGGAGGACTGGTGTTTCAATATTGCAATCAGTCAGAAAGCAGACTTTGCGACCCGATTTGGTAACGGTATGGGGTCGTCTGCTGTCATTAGCAGGCTTACTTAGCATTTATTTTGAATGCCGTGTTACCGTTGTTATTTGCATAGCTGTTCTAAACGGAACATATTTTGAAATTGATGTAACAGTATATGAGAGCCGATGATATTCGTATGGCTTGGAAATTTGTACCAATCACTGGCGATGTTAATCTTTCTTCGAGCTGTTCTTCCAAATATGCTTTTATTCAAACGGCTGGTTTTAAGGTGGTTTTAGATAACCACTCTCTTTAAAACGCAGTCAACATCTTGAGGTATAAATGCATAGAAATTTGGATTTGTTAAGGTGAATATTCAAAAAGATTTTTACGCTTATGCCTGTAAGCGGCTACTCTACCTGTGTAAAGCAACAACGAATAATGATGTTTTGACCAAATAAAGAACGAACTTTCTTTGATAGTAGGTTACCCTACTACCAAATTATGCTGATTGAATTTCAGCTAATATATGTATACGAATATATATATAAAGCAATAATAATATATAACATATTAGTAATGTATAACATAATCTTACTACACTTTCGTTTTAGCGCCAGCGATCTTTATCGTGTTTGTTTTTCCTCTAAGAAGTAATTTGTAGAAGTGGAGATATCACACGGTATGGACTTGTAAAGCATGATAAACGATTCGTTGAATACACTCAAGGATTGGGTTGTGAAATTTCACATGACTTCGTTCAAAAAATTGATTACCTTTCTCGCCTTTTTTCATATTTACTGAAACGAACAATTACTTTGCATACTTCCTTAAAAATGAGCATTTTAGATAATCTGGAGAGTGGAAACTCAGGCAACAGGTAACATAGCCAAATGAGTGGTTCGCAGTTTATGAGCTATGAGCATTTCAGCCGGATATTCCCCCATGGGTTGGAAGCAGGATTGTTCAGTGAGCCAAAACGAAACTTTGTGGAATCTCGTCGGTCGTTCCTTCCCCCTTTGCTTCGGAGAGAGGAGCTCGTTTCAGGGTGTCCATTTCAATGAGGGTGTTAAGTAAGGTGGTATGCGTAAGTGCTCAATACTTTAAGATTGAGCTGGCGTGATTTGTGTGCCAATTGAAATCCATTTGTCGCGAAGATTAGATCTGTCGAAGTCATGTTGGCATTAGTATTTGCGTGTTTCAGTGAAATGAACGATCTCTGTTATATAATAATAAAAATATTTGGAATATTAGAAAAAGGCGGTGTTTTATGTAATAATGAATGGGATACTTCTATAGAAATGCATGGATTGTGCATATTTCCATCGATTAATTGAATATTTCAAAATTTCGAACTGAAGATGTCTCATTCTGAGGAGCACCAGGTCAATTTGAGTTAAAGTAAGATGTCTTCATGGTCTCATTTCAAAAGAAACATTTATAACTATAATTACCAATATAATAAATTTGAAATAAAAATGTTAAATCTTAACATATGGGTGGATAGGCAAATGAAAAAATATTCGATTTCATGATTGCTGAATGTTAGATCCTGAGGAGTGTAGTAAATTACAAATAAACTTTTTTAAATAGCCCATTGTTTTTCTATTGCTAATAGGGTGACCGTGTAAAACTCCACTACTAAAGTTGTATGAAAGTTGAATGGATATTCATCTTGCAATAAAAGTGGCATTCTTCTTAAAGGAATTCAAGAGAGACGATTTCTACATACCTACAGAACCCATGATGTAGAAGTGTCCAAGGTGAAAATGAATTTTACACGCAAAAAATTACGAACAAACAATACAGTTAACATATTTTTTTAAATTTTCAAACGATACTCTGCACAATTTATTTAGCTGAATATTAATTAATTAATTTATTTTAAATTAACATGTTTAATAAAACACAGAGATAGGTGGGTGGCGTTCGGGGATTATTATGAGACGGTTCTTCTTTCGTGAGGGGCTCTTTCAGGTGTAATCGGACACGGTATCTTGAACGAACTCGTAGTCATTGTCAAGATTTCCGAGAACGGTCTTCTTTTCCTAGTAAGGACGGCTGCCATCCATGGCCATGTAATCGGGTTTTCCGTAAAGCACCACGACGCCTCTTGTGGTGTCCGGAACGCTCTTGTCGGACGCTCCTGTCGGACCTTGAAAATCCGAGGGAGGCATTGTTACTTTCGTGGCAGGCCGTACATATCCGCATCAGATCTCTCCCTCTTCCCCTTTTTAATGCTTTGGTGCATATAACCAGTTGAGCTTGTTAACCAGAGAAAATAAATTTCAATTACCCAAAAAAGTTCAAGTATATTAATCTTTATTTATAGGGTGGGTGTGCACTCCTTATGCTAAATGGAATAACGATTCTAGAAGCTTAATTTTATACCATAAGTATTATAGTCTATATTGCGATCTTTGCTATTTAATGCTAAATAATATTTCAAAGGCTTTACTCTCAGTTCTGTAAAAAAATCAGGGACATGGCTTGATCAAATCGAAATAAAGATGAAATGTATGAATAAGATAAAAAGATTAAACGGCACCTGTTATTTTGAATAAAATAATTCGTCAAAAGAGAACTTTAAAAGTTAAATTTTGTTATTCGTTGTTTCATGTTTTTTTGATATTTAATGAATCAGAAAATGCAATCACTATATTTCAGCTCAGGAATAAACGGTAATATTATTTACTCTCTGAACTTTCCCTCAATGAGGTAATAATAAATTGCAAACATTTTTGCTGTAAAAATTGCATTTTTTTAAAAGCATCATCTATTTTACCAGCACTGAAAGTTAAAATTGGCATTTAAATCAACGATTTTTCATAATAATTTTTTGCATATCTCAATAATTTTACGTTAGATTTAAATCATGTTTTAATATCTCATAAATTAATTTGGAATATTCCTCACACATTTATTTGGCTAGTGACATGCTGAAGCTGTTCTAATTTGATGCTTATTTTAATGAACAAATAAGTTTTGCCAAAAAATGAATTCCAGTAGAACAGCTGGGGCAGTAGCCACCGCCTAAGTCAATTTTACCGAAATCGAAGTCATGACTCACTGAGATGTTCAAAGTAACATGATATTTTAAGTTTTGCTTTCCGTTTAAGAATACTGGTTGTTACAGGTATTCGATAGCAATAAGAAGGTGAATTCAGTTATTTTGTTAAGGAACCTCTATGAAGAGTTTGGGAAATGAAGTATTTTTATAATTAAAAGATTACAAATTTAACTTAATAAGTCATGTTTGCTTCTACAAACTATTGATCCACTTACATGAAATGATTACTTTTTTCTAAGAAGTTATTTTTAAAGAAATTGACACGTAAATTTATTCAAATCGAAATAGTTGCCTTATTATTATTAAATGGTAGGAGACATTTCGCAACGACTTACGCGAACAGTACGAATATTCACTTAAACACAGTTACGGTAATAATCGGAAGGAAAATATACACAAGTGAGATCATATGGATTTTTATAAAAAACAAAAATTTCTTTTATTTGAATTTCTTTTTAAAGGACCGTTAAGGTTGCCACCGCTATTTGAGGTTTGCAAAATTGCCTAAAATATTGCGAATAAATGAATTCACAACACTTTTAGAATTCCAATATTCCTTGATAAAAATTGTAACATTGTGTGTTGCTCTTTACCAAGTGGTTACATCTAGTTAGTTTTCTACCGAAATAACCATTCAATATTTAGTTTACTTCAACTTAAGAAAATTAGAGGTGGCAGTTGCTTTTATTTCTAGGAAGTCGTATTGCAGAGCAAAAAGGTGTTGGTGAAACGGAAGATAAGGATGGTGGTTGAGAGTGTTGAACATTTGATTTACTTTTGGCTCTAAGCATCATATCAAAGGTGCAGAATATGGCCAAGTGTAAAGCACGATTGCTGAATGAACGAAATATGTGAATGCCAAGTCAAATAAAATTATTTGTGTAGAGGAATCATTAGAGGAATTTTTATATTACTCAACCTACTTTTAATATCCCAACATATCTTTGAATGCAATATGGAATGATTATGTGCATGTTCCTAATGATGTCTTAGTGTTGGTGACCGACGATCTGGAAATGGATATTGCATGCATGGAGGTGTTGCCTCTCTATTCTGCGTATGTTCTTGTCGTTGAAGAAACGGCCTTAAACGGCCTTCAGAGTAGTAGTGGTAGCGTTGGCGATCTTGTGGATATTAGATATGGACTATGTCCAGCGTGATGAAAGTAACGGTTTACAATGCATACCTATCCTCAATCGCTGTTGTAGATATGGAAATACTTTACCTGTGGGTGATTTTAAATAGATCATAACCCACTGTTGTCATTTAAAATAAAGGAATACTTTAAGGTACTTATGTCCGCTAAAGTGATGTTCACCTTTGATTTCAGTTATCTTAATAAAGTTAAAAAAGTTAGTGAAGTATTG